>CAIGQV010016226.1:3434494-3468175 GCA_903798115.1 Danio jaintianensis | reverse complement strand
TATATATATATATATATATACACATATATATTCGAGTCCTGATCGGGCGGTAACGTCAGATTCTGATCGAGTCTGAAACCACGAGATCGGGCCCAATTTCCAATCACGGATATGGACATCTCTAATGAATTTCATAATAATCAAAGTAGCAGCAGCAGCGTAGCAAATCTATTCCACCAAGACCAAACACATCAATATACAGTTGAAGTCAAAATTATTAGCCCTCCAGTGATTTTCTTTTTATTTTTTAAATATTTCCCAAAATGATGTTTAGGCAAGGAGTTTTTCACAGTATTCATTCATTCATTTTACTTCGACTTTTATTCATCAGGGGTCGCCACAGCGGAATGAACTTATCCAGCATATGTCTTACACAGCGGATGCCCTTCCAGCTGCAACCCAACACTGGCAAACACCCATACACTCTCATTTACTACGGCCAATTTACTTAATTCAATTCCCCTATAGCGCATGTCTTTGGACTGTGGGGGAAACTGGAGCACCCGAAAGAAACCCACGCCAACACGGGGAGAACATGCAAACTCCACACAGAAATGCCAACTGACCCAGCCGGGACTCGAACCAGCGACCTTCTTGCTGTGAGGCGACAGTGCTAACCACTGAGCCAATAGTTGATGGTTTATTCTGCTGTGGCGACCTCTGAAATAGAGACTAAGCCAAAGGAAAATGAATGAATGAATAAAAAAGTATTCAGGAAAAAAACTAAATGGGATTTGGGAAAAACTAAAACAGATTTTGCATGACCACTACTACCATTTAAAAAAAAGTGGATGGCAATAAAACCAAGAAAAGAAAAACAAAAAAACTGGCCGTTCTGACATTTCAGGAAGTTCCTTGTAGGGTCGGTCATTACATTTCTGCAAACCCAGATGCTGCAGATGCCTCCAGGGAGAAGGAGAGAGCGGTGGAAAGGGCGGATTTGAGTGAACTGGAAGAGAGACACGTGTGTGAATCCAGCCAGATGCAAAACACCCACGGAAGAGACGTGTATTTAATTTCACAGAATGTCCTTTAAATGCATTATTGGCTTTACTAGCAGAAAAATGATACTGTGTTGACTTTATTACACTCACTGTAAAGCTTCCTCCGCAATGTCAGTTTTGGAGTAACAAAAGTAACAGTGCTTTAAAGTTAATTTCTGTAACAATTTTACAGTTTGCTACCTTTTTACAAGATGTCAAATTAGTCTCTGATGTCCCTAGAGCATGTGTGTGAATTTTCAGCTTAAAATACCCCACAACTTTTGGTGACTGTCACTTTAAATTCAAATTAGATTGTACTTTTTTAAAAAGAGGGCGAAGCTACAAATGCCTGTTCGTCAGATTCAAAACTCTAATGTAGAAAGCTGCTTCTCACTCAGGGCTGTTTATGCTAATGAGAGAGAGACTGTCACTAGTGGGCGGGGCTTTTCCCTCTGATGACACGTACAAAGGGAGAATGTCAATCAAAGTGTTTCTGCAGACTGTTTTTATCAAGTGTGATTGTAAAAAATACAATTAATATATTGTTACCTTTAGAAGCTGGTTATATTCACACATTACTGCCACACAACTGTGTTTAAACCACTTATAAAAGTGATTTTTGCATAATAGGTCCCCTTTAAAGTATATAGCTACATTAATTAACACACACACACACACAAAATATGCCTAAAGCATTTAGTAATCTTCACCCTCCTGTGAAATATTTATTACTTTTCAAATATTTCTCAAGTGATATTTAGTGGAGCAAAGAAATTTTCACAGTATTTCCGATAGTATTTTTTCCTTCTGGAGAAAGTCTTATTTGCTTTATTTCGGCTAGAATAAAAGCAGCTTTTAATTTTTTTAAACCACTAAAAGGTCAATATTATTATCCCCTTATAGCAATATTTGTTTTTTGATTGTCTATAGAACAAACCATCGTTATATACAATGACTTGCCTAATTACCCTAACTTTAACCTAATTAACCTAGTTAAGCCTTTAAATGTCACTTTAAGCTGAATACTAGTATCTTGAAAAATATCTAGTCAAATATTATGTGCTGTCATCATGGCAAAGATACAAGAAATCAGTTATTAGAAATGAGTTATTAAAACTGTTATGTTTAAAAATGTGTTGATAAAATCTTTTCATTAAACAGAAATTGGGGAAATAATATGGGGGGGGCTAATAATTCTTACTTCAACTGTATATTCATGCTGTTTTTTTGTGGGTTTTTTTACTGTTGTTTTGTTTGTATGTGTAATGTAAAGTCACTCTAATTGTTAATTAGCTCAAAAACCATCTTGATTTGTTGCAGAAACATCATATGTAGAGTATTTAACTATTTCACATTAGTAGTTTTACTAAACTTCTTTTCCACTAGAAATAAGATAAAAGTTCTGAATCTGATGGACACTGTGTTTCTAGACATTGTTGTGTTCTTCTTTTGAGGAATCAGATGCGAGAACGTCATTCATCGGGTTTTTTTTCCTTCAAAAACCCCTGAGAGAGACAAATAAGGACCTAAACTGAGGCAAATGTTTATCTCTGTTGGAAAGAGCTCCCTAACAACTCGTGTACATCTCCAGTTACACTTTGCAAATCTTGGACTTTGTTTATCCTGAGGCCCAGGGCTGGAATGCTGGAGAAAAGGACCTTTTGAGCACCTAGTCGTAACATTAGCCAAACATTAGCGGGCTAGCACTTCGCAGTTGAACTTGTGATCGAGTTGCGGTGAGATCACGCCTGCAGGATTATATGCATCTAAGTCATTTTTTAACCACTTTTAGAAATAAAGGTTCCAAAATTGGCTTTTTTCTCAGCACTGCTATAAAAGAATGATTTTGACAAGTACGATGTGATCCTGGAATAACATCAATGTTGATCCTGGAAAATCACTTTTGTTGTCAAATGTAATCTATACCTATTCCCTACCCCTAAACCAAACCATAACTGTAACTTATTCCCAAAATCAGAGGGGAATAAAAGTTGGATAACAATCATGTAGAATGTAATGTAATGTAATATAATGTGTGTATTTATATAGCGCATTTATCATGTATGGCCATACACTCAAAGCGCTTCACAAATTAGGGGGGTCTCGCCTCACCACCACCAGTGTGCAGCATTCACTTGGATGATACGACGGCAGCCACAGGACAACGGCGCCAATGCACTCACCACACACCAGCTATAGGGAGAGTGGAGAGACAGTGATAGAGCCAATTCAGTGAATGGGGATGATTGGGAGGCCATGATGGATAAGGGCCGATAGAGGGAATTTGGCCAGGACACCGGGGTTACACCCCTACTCTTAACAAGAAGTACCATGGGATTTTTAAAAACCACGGAGAGTCAGGACCTCGGTTTAACGTCTCATCCGAAAGACGGCGCTCACTGACAGTATAGTGTCCCCTTCACTATACTGGGGCATTAGGACTCACACAGACTGCAGGTTGAGCGCCCCCTGCTGGCCTCACTAACACCACTTCAAGAAGTGCATAAACCTAACCGTAAGCCTAAACTTAACATAAACGGTAAACATATCCTTTAATTCTGATTGGCTGATTGGAACGTTGTTCCAGGATCAACATAGATGTTAATCCAGGATCGCATCGAACTTGGCAAAATCAGGTTGGCGTAAAAGGACCATTCTGATTTCTCTAAAAAGGTGGTTTTGAAATTGGGGTAAGGGACGCCCGAAGGACAAAAAGGGAGTGGGAATGAAAAAAAAAACGTAGAAATAATTAGCATATAATAATTAAAAGTTAAAGGGCACCTGTGATGAAAATCATCTTTTGTAAGCTGTTTGGACAGAACTGTATGTATGTATAGTGTGTTCACAGTCATATTGGGGTGATATAAAGCCAATAAGTCATTTTTCTGTCATTTCCTGATGTTAAAATGGCATCCAAATCCCTCCCATTTTGATGCCGACCGCAACTTGACGTAGGAGTGTGGTTTCCCCACCCACCAAATTGATTGACAGCTGCGTATTATCATGTCTCCGTAGTAACGCGTGTAATCATATCAACAAGACAGGAGGTGCGCAAAGCAACCGGGAATAAAAGATCTGTTCAGCTCTCTGTGTGTGGGCGGGGAGAACCAGCATTAAAGGCACAGGCCACAAAAACAACTACATAGTGTTCAAAGCAGAAAATCACAACATTCTAAAAGGTATAACAAATAATCTGATGGGTGTTTTGAGCTGGAACTTTACAGACACATTCTGGAGACACAAAAGACTTATCTTAAATCTTGAAAAGGGGGTAAAATAGGTGCCCTTTAAACTAAAAATGTTAAATTAACATTATTTTTACAAATAGTTTACATTTGAACAAAATAAATTAATTTGTTGTATTAAAATAATCTATTAATTATAAAATAAATATTACAAAAATGTGGTTAAATTAAATTCATATAAATAACCAATATAAAATAGTAAATAAATATGCAAATGACAAAACAGACTTCTACAATCATTAGAACAAGGTAGGAACTAAATATTTTACAAATAACACCCCATTTAGACCAGGGATGCCCAAACTCGGTCCTGGAGGGCCGGTGTCCTGCAGAGTTAAGCTCCAACTTGCCTCAACACACCTGCCTGGAGGTTTCTAGTATGCCTACATAAAACTTGATTAGCTGGTTCAGGTGTGTTTAATTGGGGTTGCAGCTAAAATCTGCAGGTCACCAGTTTGGACGCTCCTGGTTTAGACCCATTTATAATGATTTTTTAAAAACTATTCTTTCTAAAAGCAATTACATACTGTATATGCTATTTACTTTTTTGAAATTGGGTTCCAGATGACTCCGTTTGGGGGTTCCCAAACCCCAAACTTTTCAATAAACAGTTAAAAAAAATTCTAATTGTGAAGTACATTATAGTACACTATAAAGAACTTTTTTGTGCAATGTAAATGTTAAATGGATGTTAAAAAAGTTCTTAATGTAACAATCAGTGCAAGAAATAACCTTTATTTTGAAGAGTTCCTTGTGCCTAATTTGTCTTTAAGTTTCATAATGATAAAAATAATGTTAAAAATAATGTAAAAAATACATGGTTTAGCACAATGTCCTAAATTCTATTACGTACATTTTAAACAAGCTTTAAAGTTCTTTGAGCTTCCTTCTTCTGACGAACACAAAGGAAGATAAACTGTTGGAAAAAACAGCCATTGACATTCACAGTATTTTTTTTCCTATGGAAGTCAATGCTACTAAGTTTAGAGCCAATTGAATTCAATTAGAACCAATGTAATTATTGCGTGAACTATCCTTTTAAGGGCTTTCACAGAGGGTACATGAACTAGCCATCAATTTCAAATTTCCACTAATTGGCCATTTTCCTGGTTGCATTCGAAAAGAAAAGAACACAACAGTCAATGCCAATGAAGAAATTCTGCTAGCATTAGTTTTCTGTAAATGCATGTCTTTGGCTCTATCACGTGCTATGCCAGTGTTTTGTATAGCACGCATTTGACTAATCAGCTGTTGCTCCAATTGTTGAATTAGACCTTGCGCTGAAGTATGAGCAAATTTAGTTCCCCTACATAAATTTCGTACACTCTTAAAAGTAGGAATGAACCAAATATTTTGCCACCAAAAAGTATTGGTAAAAAATTTTTCAGTAATTGTCTGAAAGAGAAAAACAAGCAAAGAAAATGTATCCGAAAACCATGAACAACTGAGAGTGCTGGTTTCACTCTCCCTTCAGTCATAGTCACTGCGGTTTTCATACCTTTCAGGAAAGTGCTGCACTATAAAACCCATTCATTTCAATGGCATTTTCAATTTCGACTAGCTTATGTGTGCGCTCAATATTCTGCTCTGTAGACTTCCCGCTCAAGTACGCATATAATTATCTATGCATGAAGTGCACATGCTCACCAGGAAAGCAAAGTCCACTAAAATAATGTGCACATTTGTATGTAGTATACTTATTCCTGCTGCTTGCAACAGATCTACAGTGCTAAAATGACTGCCTCTCAGTCAATAACATTTTACTGTGAATAAACTGTGATTATTTCATTGGCTTGCATTTTTTTTAATCTGTAAACTTAAGTTATTGAGTTGCATTACAAAGTATTACAAAATAACTTCATATTAATTAATAAAATAGTAATGAATATTACATTTTTGGTTTCAGTTCTTGGCCAAGCTCATCCTGAATTTTTAATTACGGTGCAAATTAATGAATTAACCTAAACAAATGAATATGATTTGAAGTAATTTGTGCACTCATAAAATGAATTTTTCTGCCTGTTACTACCTGTACTTATTTAAAATGAGCTGAAACAACACAATTCTTACGTTTTTTTTGGAACAACTTAATTGTTTTATTTTCAATCCACTTAAATGAGTAAAAACTAATAAGTTAATTTGCCCCTACACAAATCGATTGAGTGTAACCCAGCATTTTTTACACTATAAGTTGATCCATACTGACTTTTTTTGTCTTTTCAGATCACCACACAACAGTCTACGGCAAACAGAACGTGCCAAAAATCAGAATCTGACATAATAGGCACTGTCTGTCTGTCTCAATGACCCAACTGGATGCATTGGAAAAGCTACAGAACTGGTGAACATTCGTCTTCTGCTGCTGACCGTGTGAACAAAACTTGCCCATTCATGATACTAAGATCCGTTAGCCATTGAGTTGCTAATGTGAGCACTGGTGCCTACACAGTCATGGGCTTTATTCGTCCTTATAGAAGAATCAGAGTGAGCCAAAAGCTGATTCACTGCAATAGTTTGTCTTCGCTTTTGGTTTTTTTTCACGTCCGCCGATTTGATTTGTGTACTTTTCTGTGATATATCTCCTCTGAAAGTAAGCACTGTGTCTGTGTTTTTGTAGTAACAAAGGCGCACTGTTCTCTAAGATCACTGACTGCCTTGCGACATTTATGTACAACCTTCTTTGTTGCTGTGTATATGGCTAGTTATGAGTTGAAACAAAGTTCTGTCCTAATCCAGCCAGTCATTCATTCATTCCAAATGGTATATGAAACCCAACATTAGAGCCATAATTACGCCTGTCATAACCCCATAACATCAGATGACTAGGCAAAGTTGAGAAGGAAATTATATTTTTAATACAGCAACAAGTAAGTGAGTGAGGTCAAAAGAGTTGTAGGAACTTCAAAGTGAACTTCTCAAGCCAAGTGAGTGAAGAAAAGGGTTTATTAGGTTAAATCAAATCCCTGGCTAGTTTTTGTCCTCATTTTTTAAGTGTGTGAGGTAAGTTTGGCTAATGAATGTGCTAAAGCTTGCACGTTTACTTATTATTCCAACTATAAAATATTCTAGTTTTCTATTTTATAAAATAAAATATACTGGCACAGTTAACTTTGAATGTATGTGCCATTACCAAGGTTGTCTCACCAAGGTTCTTATCAAACTGTTGCTCCAGTTCAATGAAAAACTGACCATAAAAGACGTTATGTTTATGTTACATTTATCCAATAAAACTGTGAAAAAATTAAAATACCACTTCAAATTGCTCAGTTATCAAGACATTTGTGGTGCCCATTACATTACAAACCACAGGAGAGGGCAAATTCTTCAGCAGGATAGCGCTCCTTCTCATACTTCAGCCTCCACATCAAACTTCCTGAAAGCAAAGAAGGTCAAGGTGCTCCAGGATTGGCCAGCCCAGTCAGCAGACATGAACATTATTGAGCATGTCTGGGGTAAGATGAAGGAGGAGGCATTGAAGATGAATCCAAAGAATCTTAATGAACTCTGGGAGTCCTGCAAGAACGCTTTCTTTGCCATTCCAGATGACTTTATTAATAAGTGATTTGAGTCATTGCAGAGATGTATGGATGCAGTCCTCCAAGCTCATGGGAGTCATACACAATATTCATTCTTTTTCCACTGCACCATGACTTTATATTCTATACTCTACATTATTTCTGTTAAGTGAAAAGACTTTTGTCTAAGCAAAGTCAGACCTTACTGTCCTAATGATTAAAAGTCAAGGCATGATCATATTTTATTTTGGTCAAATAAGAATCTAGAGGCCTTTGCCTTTTATATAAGCCACTTCTGATACCAAATGATCAACTAGAAGTCAAGTTATTATTTGCTGTTCCTAAAACTTGGATAGGCACCAAGACTTTTGTCAGGTAGTGTATATGTTCAAATATATTAGATATAATTATATATATGTTCATATAAGAACACTTATATAAAATGTATGTAAATACATTATGCACGTCGTATGTGTACGTTATTGCCACATATCAGATTTTTATATGGCAAATAACTATTTGTCCAAATAACAAATGTTTTGTACATACTATATAATACAAACAAGTCTGTAAACATGACATCTTTGAGTAATTCTGACCAATTTACACTAAAGAAATGCTCTGAATGGCATTTAAAATTGAAGGAAATGCCAACAGTTGTTTACAGAATGAAACCAAAATTATGCTTTACTCAAATACATAACCATAAATCATAAATCTAAAGAAACTGAATTTTCAAGTGGTCTCTTAATGTTTGCCATCTGTGTGCAAACATGCTCATAATAAAATCCTGACATAATACATTCAAGTTAACTCTAAGCCTTCAGCAACACACAAAACAACATTTTATTAAATCATCAACTGGAAATGCAGGAGGTTGTGTGCGAGCGCAGAGCAAACGAGTGGGCAACATGGGCAAAACTGTGGTTACTTTCCCATATTCCAAAAGCCCTGCTCTACAATAAAAGATTCTACTCCACATTTGCTGGATAACCCACACATTTCACACATCATTCCAGCCGGAAAGAGCCAGCTGCATTTCGGGAATCCCCTGTTGCCCTCAATGTTCCCAAATTCTTTCTTTTTCCACAAACTACAGAGAAGCACACAATGAATCTCTGAGGTGACCATAAAATATAACTTCAGATCTCTTCTTTTGGACCCAAACATGAAACAGAACAATTATCAGGCACATCAGTGTTTGTATGAATTTGTTTATAGTCTAGATGTTGTATCGTTCTAACAGATGTTCAGGCATAGAGGAAAAGTGATGGTGATTTTGATTATGAGTATATAAATGACCGAGAGCACAGACCTCTGATTTAATGACTTAGATGAGCTTCCTTTTAAGATAAAAGTCTAGATTATGTGCCAAAAAACGAACAAAAAAATGCAATAAAGTGTTCTCTGGAAAGTTCCCTGTTCTCAGAAAGTGTTTTCTGAAAATGTGAAGACACAAAGATGAATTACTTTTGACATAGTATTTCTGATGTTGTACATTAGATTTTTGTTAAAAAATACAGATTATATGCCAAGAAAATGCAATCTACTGACTGGAATTAACTGGCCTGCACAGAGTCCTGACCTCAACCCAAATGAGCACCTTTGAAAAAGCAGATGTTCCAGAACGTTTGGCAATACAGTGTAGAATTTCGCATATTGTAATTCAAATTTTTTGTTAAAAAAAAGCAGATTACATGCCCAAAACTGATAAAACTATGATTCACTAAAAGCTCTTATTTTATAGAAATAAGTAATGCCCAAAATATAATATGACCACTTCTACAGTATTTATTAGATCATGAGCCAAAACCACCAACTTCAGATCTCTTTTCTTTGGGACATGAAACCTGGATAAAACCTCAAGAAAAATATTTAAATACTTCTGACATGGTACTTACGATTTCAAGGTAAAAATGTAGATCATGTGCCATAAAAATGACAAAAACGTGACTAACCTGGACAGTACTAACTGGAGTAAATCTCATGGAAATGTCTGTGTAAATAATAAAATGCTAAGTTGAAATACTTTGTCAGAATACTATAGGTTAGACTATTTGTTAAAAATGTAGATTATGTGCCAAAAACTGCTAAAAACATGATCAACTGGAACAAATCTCAGGAAATATTTTGCGGAAATGAGAAGACACCTCTGGCCACTCTTTAAAAATGCTGTAGTTGAGATTTATGTTAAAACAGCAAATTATGTCCTAAAAAAACAAGATTGGTTGGAAATATGACCACTTCTGCACAGCTGCTGTTTTTTACCGCAAATTTTACTGATCTTTCTTTTTTACAGTGTAGTATTTTGAATGCTGTAATTGAGATTTCTAGTTTAAATTGCAGATTTTAAATCAAGAATATGATCATTCAAAGAAAACCTCAGGAATGTTTTCAGCAGAAATAAGTAGACCAAAAAGCTGAAATACTTCTGACATATTATTTTATGTACTTGAGATTCTAAGTTGAAAATACATGTGTTAAAAACGTGATCAACTAAAGTTAACCTCAGAAAATATTCAGAAAAAATGAGAAGACAAAGTTTAAAAGCTTCTGACATAGTATTTCACAGTTGTAATTATGATTTTAAGTTAAAAATGCAGATTGTGTGCCAAAAAACAGACAAAAATGAGACCAACTAGAATAAAAGCTTGTGCACAAGACATTGATGATTGCACACAACGTCTCTTGACTAAACAAAGAAGAGCGTGCGCACCGATGTGCAAAACTCTAGACATACAGTAAAAGCATAATCAAAAAAAGAGATTTTTTAAACCTTTGTGTACTGTTCAAATTTACTAAAAATTGTTAAATACTTTTGACATAGTATTTTAGATGTTGTACATTAGATTTTTGTTAAAAATGCAGATTATATGCCAAAAAAAATCCAATCAGCTGACTATAATTAACTGGCCTGCCCAGAGTCCTGACCTCAACCCAAATGAGCACCTTTGTAATGAATTAGAGCGGAGACTGTGAGCCAAGCCATCTAATCAAAAATCAGTGTCTGATCTCACAAATGTGCTTCTAAAAAAATGGAACTGCAATTTATGTCCCAAAAAACATGATTGGCTGAAAATATGACCACTTCTACAGTATTTATGGGACTTTATGAGCCAACTTCAGATCTTGTCTTTGGGTATACATGAAACAGAACAATTATCAAGCACATTCATGAACATCAGCGTTTGTAAGAATCTGTTTATAGTCTAGAAGTTGTATGGTTCTAACAGATGTTTAGGCGTACAGAACAAGCGCTGGTGTTTTTGATTATGAGTGTGTGAGTGACCGAGAGCACAGAGCTCTGATTTAAAGACTGAGATGAGTTTCCTGTGTGCTGCTCCCCAAACCGTTACTCATCATTTACTCATTCTGCATTTCACATTACGGCGCATGTGGTTTTGCTCATGTAGATAAAGAACAACTCCCTTCCAGAATCTGATGCAGAATATTGACTTCTTACACCAGCCGCAAAAGATTCCCAAAGTGTGTTTCGCAATAGCAAGAGTCAGTGTATTTTTGGCAAGTTTTCACTAAAACTGTGACCAATCGGTTTTCTGCTGTGAAATCCATAGAGGTTTGGATGACACATTAAGGAGTCATGTTTAAAATGCAGATTATATGCCAAAAATGTGATCAACTGGAATAAAGATGCACAGTTTAAATGATTTTGGCATAATATTTTACATGGTGTATTAGAGACTTAGTTAAAACTGAGATTTATGAGCTGAAAAAAAACAACATGATTGTCTTTTAAGGAAATGAGAAATATTCAAAGTCTAAATATGACTAGTCATTCAAATATCATAGTTCAGAGTTTTAGCTTAAAGGTGCTGTATGTAAGTTTTTGACCCTTTTAAAGCATAAAAATACCATAATATTCATTCATTCATTTTCTTTTCGGCTTAGTCCCTTTATTAATCCGGGGTCGCCACAGCGGAATGAACCGCCAACTTATCCAGCATATGTTTTACGCAGCGGATGCCCTTCCAGCTGCAACCCATCACTGGGAAACATCCACGCACACACTCATTCGCACACATACACTACGGACAATTTATCCTACCCAATTCACCTATAGCGCATGTTTTTGGACTTGTGGGGGAAACCGGAGCACCCGGAGGAAACCCACGCGAACACGGGGAGAACATGCAAACTCCACACAGAAACGCCAACTGACCCAGCCGAGGCTCGAACCAGCGACCTTCTTGCTGTGAGGCGAACGTGCTACCCACTGCGCCACCGTGACGCCCAATACCATAATATGTTTGCAGATATTTAAGAAATATGCTAAGTGAACATTCTTGTTTATCTGAAAAACTATGCTGAAGTCAGTTATTCTGCTTTGAAAATGTGCGTTCCGTGTGGGAACGTCTGTCTTTGTTGGTCTTTTAACCTGCCCTATGCCAGTTTAGCCAATTATATTTCAGCACCCCGGGTTGCCTTGGTGGAAAACAGCGTATTTCATTCATTCAGTCAGAAAGGCTCTCAAAGTATAAGTCCGCGACTGAAAATGTGACCTCCGGTGGACAGTAGCAGACTCGGTACTTTTACGCCACCATTTTCCTTCAACCTGCAGTCACTACACTGAAAAAAATGGTTCATTGGATTTACTAACATTTTTTAAGTCACTGTAGGTGGTTACGAACAATTTATATGGGCAATGGTGGAGTAAAAGTACCGATACAACACTAAAAATGTATTCAAGTAAAAAGTAAAAGTACACATTTTTTAAACCAGTAAAGTACAATTCCTGAGAAAACCTATTCAATTACAGTCATTTGAGTGTTTGTAATTTGTTACTTCACACCACTGGAGATGCACAACCACTACTAACAGTACTTGAGATGTTCCTTTTGCACTGAATCTCATCTGGAGCTGAAAAATGTCTTCACAACAGTCATCTTTTCCACTAAAAACAAGGCACTGGCTGAGGCAGGGACTCTCAAAACAATGGCACTATTTGTTTAAATCTACAATCACATCCTCAGGCTAGTTGTTTTAACTCACCCCCTCACTCCAAACTCAAAGGCTTCCAGCAGCCTGTCCTTTATCACTCAACTGGGCATAGAAGTTGGCTGGAAATAAACCTTTTCTGAGACTAATTCTAGACGAGCTTCTTTGAAACGGCTGAAAAGAGCTGAAATATTAGATGTGTCGGAGATGCAGACAATACTGAGAATCTGAAGACTGTCAAACGGCCAAAATCATTGTGGTCTGCAGAACCTTTTTGCTTGGTAATCTAATCTAAAATCATGTACAGATGTCTGACGACAAATATAACGTGGGATTATTGCTTTTTTTTGTACATGAGAGAAAAAGCACTTTTACATTTCATACATTGTATGCTAATGCTTTTTTGCGATTAAGTAAACATGCGATGTGCTATTTTTTTAATGTTAAATGCAGCTAAGTGTCTATTTTAACAACTTTTTAGAAAATAAATATCCTAATATGGGTAAAATAATGTTTTGTTGTCATTCAGTGTAACATTCATATTGATGTAAAATGAATTAGGGCTGCACAATATATCGTTTCAGCATCGATATCGCAATGTATGCATCTGCAATAGTCACATCGCATAGATATGCAATGTTGAGTTGACTTTGCAGTGTACTTTTTTTACATTTACATTTATAAAACCATAAAGCATGCACTGTTTAGTTCACTTTTATCTCTGCTTTGTTGCATTCATCTATGCTTGTAGTCTGTTTACTACATTTTAAGCACGATTCACTGCCCTACAGAATCATTCCGATCATTCATTGATTCATTTATTTTCTTTTCGGCTTAGTCCCTTTATTAATCTGGGATCGCCACAGCGGAATGAACCGCCAACTTATCCAGCATATGTTTTACGCATCACTGGGAAACATCCATACACTCATTCACACACATACACTACGGACAATTTAGCTTACCCAATCCACCTATACCGCATGTGTTTGGACTGTGGGGGAAACCGGAGCACCCGGAGGAAACCCATGCGAACACGAGGAGAACATGCAAACTCCACACAGAAATGCCAACTGACCCAGCCGAGGCTCGAACCAGCGACCTTCTTGCTGTGAGGTGATCGTGCTACCCACTGCGCCACCGTGACGCCCTCATCCCGATTAATCAAAATTAATACTTTTGGTAACACTTTGGACCAATTCTCACAGTTAATTAGTTGCTTACATGCATGTTATTGAAATATTGGCTGCTTATTAGTACTTTTAAACTACATATTCTGTATGATCTTATTCTACATCCCTAATCCTCCACAATACCTAAACTACCTTAATAACTATTAATAAGGAGCAAATTTGGAGTTTATTGAAGCAAAAGTCATAATGGTTTGCTAAAAGGGAGAATTAAACCTTAAAATAAAGTTTGAACAATAATTTGTGCAATCGTTTGCTGGAATTGTATAGATAGATACAGTATATCGTAATATAAATTGTTCTTATATTGTGCAGCCCTAAAATGAATCATTCTAATCTCTACTTGGGCGTCACGGTGGCGCAGTGGGTAGCACGTTCGCCTCACAGCAAGAAGGTCGCTGGTTCGAGCCTCGGCTGGGTCAGTTGGCGTTTCTGTGTGGAGTTTGCATGTTCTCCCCGTGTTCGCATGGGTTTCCTCCGGGTGCTCCGGTTTCCCCCACAAGTCCAAAAACATGTGGTATAGGTGAATTGGGTAGGCTAAATTGTCCGTAGTGTATGTATGTGTGTGAATGAGTGTGTGTGGATGTTTCCCAGTGATGGGTTGCAGCTGGAAGGGCATCCGCTGCGTAAAACATATGCTGGATAAGTTGGCGGTTCATTCCGCTGTGGCGACCCCGGATTAATAAAGGGACTAAGCCGAAAAGAAAATGAATGAATGAATGAATAATCTCTACTTATTAAAACGTATAAAAACATAAAGGATTATATATTTTTAAATGAATACAAACTTCTTGGTGTCAAATGGGTAAAACCTAGTGTGTGTTTTGGTATATGACTAATTTTAATTAATTATTCATTTTTCACCAAAATATATTCCAACTGAATAATACTGCAATAAGTTATTGACACAATAAAATGATAGAATGTAAAAAAAAAACATTTTTTTTTAAGTTAAGCATGATATGACTTTTTACTACAATGCTAAAAAAAATTATTTTCTTTTTTATGAATTACTTTTTTGCTGTTGTTTTCGGGCTTATTGCATTTGAATGGTCTATATTTTTTCTTCTATATTTATTTTACATTTCTGTTTTTTTATGTTATTTAGTTGCATAAAATAAAATAAATAAAAATTTTATTAAATTAAATAAAAAAAATAATTATAAAAACAATAAAATAAAATAATAATAATAATAATAATAAAATAAAAAAAAATGAAATAAATAAATAAAATTAAAAAAATTATAAAATTTAATAAAAAAATTAAAAAATTAAAAAAAGTAAAAATATTAAAAATAATAATAAAAAAAAATTATAATAATAATAAAAAATAAAATAAAATAAAACTAAATTAAATTAAATAAAAACAGTTCATTACTTTGAATCTGTACATTTTTTACATGAAAATTTTTTTTTATATCGTAAACCACTAACAATACCTGTCTATTCTTAAACCCCTCAGATTGATTTTCCCCATAAAGGTTCATTGTAAGCACAAAAATATTCATGTTTGTTTGTACAAACGAATGAGTTCACATTATTTTCTGCTGAAATCAATCGCACGTCACAGATGCTCTTCATCAAATCTAGAGCATTCCTCTTCTGGTTACAAAGTCTCCAAAATATCCTTCACACTTGAAAGCAAAAAAACAAACTGTTTATTAGTCCCAAAATGTGTTTGTTATTCCACCCAATATAATTCATCTCCAATTGAGCGTCATTGAGAATCAATCGAACATTTTATCTTGTTTATTTATACTGATGCTTTTCGGCAGCTAAAGTGAAGAATGCTCATGTGTCGTAAGCGGATTACATCAGTGAGGAGTTCAGAACAGATGTTCAGATGCACTGACTCCAACTGAGAAAAATGCACCATGTTTTTACTGCACTCTCAAGATCTGGAACACACAGTCCAGCAGCGCAGCGTCAAACCAAGCTCTTTATCTCTGATGTGGACCAGGAGTCATGGCTGAATGACGACGAATGCTCCATGTTCGCAAATAGGTGTAAACCCAGATGATAATAATTGCAGTTTACATCAAAGATCATTTATGTTTCGCATTCTTCATAGGCAGCTGGTGGACACATTTCAGATCCTCGTGTAATGAGAAGCTGCATCATGACTAAACCTAATTTGCACCTTGTATAACAAGCTCGAAAACTCTTTCTTCTGAATAAAGCGACCCACTACAGTGTGAGTAAACCACTGGCATATGTGGCTACATTTTGCGCCGCTAAATTGCTCGCAAGATGGAGAGCTATTCTAAAGTGGTTGACAGCTAGGTTGTAAGTTTAATTTATTTGGGTCTGATGGGAAACTCTGTGTTTGTTGTCATATTGACTGAATTGAACTGTAAAAAATTGAATGACAAAAAGTCAAGACAACAAGTATTTTTACATTTCTTTAACATATTCTAATAATTTATTTACTTTTAAGTTATACAAAGTTTAACTTATTATTTTAACTCCATTTGATTGATGTAAGTTGAGATGAGTAGAAAAGTTAATTTGAATCAACTAAAAAAATTTAAGGCAGCAAGAAATGTTTTACAGTGTAAAGGTTGAGGTAAGGAGGAGCGGTTTTGGTGATGTTTTCAGCAGAATGAGCTTGATTTCTAATACAGAAAAATGACAGAATGATTGCAAATGTTTATCAGAAGCTGTGTATGTTTCCTTGCATTCTTCACTCAATCAGCCGTCAATATACATGGAAGGACCACAGTGTCACACAGCAAAACAGGTAAAGTAATTAATTGAAGCTGAAAACATCGAAATAATGAAATGGCAGCCCAGAGTCCTGACCTAAACCTGATTGAAAATTTCTGGAAAATCCTTGGTGACAAAGTTCTGCTTAAGATACCGGCCACAGTCAATAAAGTGTGTTAAATACTGAAAAAGAGATTATCAAGATAACAGCAGCAGAGCAGATGTGTGAGACAATTGATGCGCTGTAATGTTTAGATGTGTTAAAGTCATTCAAAGCAGGGTACTCTACACTTCCTACTCATTTTTGACTGCTGTAACGTTCAGAAATTCCAAAGGCCAAATATATAAATATTCAAAAAACATCAAAATAATGAAATGGCAGCCCAAAGTCCTGACCTAAACCTGATTGAAAATTTCTGGAAAATCCTTGGTGACAAAGATCTGCCTAAAATACTGACCACAGTCAATGAAGTGTGTTAAATATTGAAGAAGAGATAACGAAGATCACAGCAGCAGAGCAGTGTGTGAGACAACTGATGTGCTGTAATGTTTAGATGTGTTAAAGTCATTCAAAGCAAGGGACTCTACACTTCCTACTCATTTCAGACTGCTGTAACCTTTAGAAATTTTAGCAGCAAGCATTTTCTTTCTATAGGTTTTTGATTCTAGGCCAAATATCTAACAATTCCTAAATCAAGAAGCATTTTCTAGACAAGTAGTTTTTCCTTAAAAGACGCAAACTAGTATGGCAGAGGGATGAGCCAAAAAATATTATTTCAAACTAAAAACAAGTTTATTGTGCATACCCTGGCAGATTATTTAACTTGATTTTAAGGAAAATGTCACTTTATTTTGACTTTTTTTCTGAAAACAAGACAATAATTTTTACTAATTAGAAGAAAATGCTAGAAAAATCGATAAAATGCGTCTGAATTGAAGAATTTTTAGATATCTGCACTATAAGCCAGACAAAAACTAAGAAGAGCTTTTATTTTAAATTCAAGTTAACATTCTTATTCATCTTTTGACATTTCTTACTTTTGAAGTTTTTACTTTAAATTACCTCTCAACGGCTGTGTTCACACAATGTGTGTTTTGTAAAGCTCGCTACTCAATTTCTGATTTCTTAGTTGCCAAGCCCCAAGCAGCAACAAGCAAACTCCGCTCTGTTTCACACTGAACAAACTGCAATACAGGGTTAACACCACAAATGCCATGTTAACCCTCCAGAGCAGCATTTCATATTTCATATCATTCAAATTACAGGGTGTGAATTGTGTCTTTACCCGAGGTTAAAAGCAGTGTTTAGAATGATGCCTAAATTAAATTTCCTTCAAACTTTAAACAATTAGTAAAATTGATTCTAAATTGTTCTCCAATTTTGATCTCCACCATACACAATGTACCAGAATCTGAGGTGGTCTCAGAATCTTCTCAGAAAGTTTCTCTCACACAAACACAAAGACAGGGAAAGTGTCCTACATACCACACTGACATACACCTAAATGAGTTTTTTCTGGAACATGAATTCTTCAAGACTTTTAACAAAATAATATTAAATATTTAAATAAAAACTATAGAGAAGTCCATGTATGACACAGAGCATGTGTTTCGTCCTGAAATAATGCTGAATAACACAAATGTACAATATCTGTGTCCCTTCAGACTAGAATCTAGCAATTGTTGGCACTGTAGTAACCATTTTTAATGAAATAAAATTCAAAAAAGTAAATCAGACAATTGGATCTCACATTATTTTGGTAATCCGGCTTTAAAATCCTAACTCAGCTCAGTGCATTGCTGACGTTATAAGAGGCAGCAGAAAATGCTCATCGGCTGCCTTAAATTCCTCTCATAGCTTTGGCTCGCCTCTACAAAAACAGCCGCCCTCACACACACACACAGACACACACACGACCCCCTGACCCTTTAACCATCACCAATCCTCTAATCCCCGAGTTATGAGCATATGATTAGACTTGGCCAATGGATAAAAATTGCCGTAAACCCATAAACACGTTCTTTAAATTAAAGATCCAGGGATCCCTTTACAGAATCCGTCTGGTGAGAGAAATTAAACACATAAAACACTGTTCCTGGACCAGTCAGAGTTAATCTGCATCTGGTCCAGTTCCAGGCTTATCTTCTGGGGAGATTGTATCAGCGTCCCGGAGAGCCTCCACACTTTTAACTAGAAATGATGATATGGATGAAGTACTTTGCTGTGAGGCATGTAACATCCCTCTGAGCTGTTTTCATATCTACAGCTTTCTTAGCACTGGAAAAACCCTGAGCGGAAAGACTGGATTAATTGATTCATTAGGAACTGTTGGGAAAGCGGAATGGCATATGCAGCATCACTAGACTAAACATCTGACTAAACATCAACTGAATAAACCTACAACGCTGCCTGTCTAGACAGAAATACAAGGTAATGTACAAATGCTGTTTTAACCCAGGGTGGCACAGTGACTCAGTGGTTAGCATGGTCGCCTTACAGCAAGAAGGTCGCTGGTTCGAGTCCCGGCTGGGTCAGTTGGCATTTCTGTGTGGAGTTTGCATGTTCTCCCCATGTTCGCGTGGGTTTCCTCCGGGTGCTCCGGTTTCCCCCACAAGTCCAAAGACATGCGGTATAGGTGAATTGAATAAGCTAAATTGGCCATAGTGTATGAGTGTGAATGAGTGTGTATAGGTGTACTTTTTGATTTAGTGTCTAATTCGTATGAATTCGTACAAATTAGTACGAATTTCTCATCCCCCAATGGTTTGGTGCCACACCTCCTTTTTAAAATCGTACATTTTTGTATAACTGAACTCGTAGGAATTCATAAGAATTAGCCACTAAACTGACAAAACGTAAAATAGTTACGTTTCCTTGTGAGTTCAGGCTGGTAAATACATATAAATGTACGTAAGTTTTTTTTTAAATCTGTCATGTTCACCAGCGATCAAGGACTTCAGAGATCGCTGGTGAACTACAATTCATCATGAACTACAAATCATCACGAACTACAATTCCCATCATTCCGCCACACACACCCGGTTTTCACTTCCACTGATCACACACGCAGCTGCATCCCATCACTATTGATTGTTTGGACTATTTATACACCTTGCTCCCGTTTGGTCATTGCTCAGTCGTTGTTGTTTTTGTATGGTATTGTTTGGTCTTGTTGTTTTTGCATGGTATTGTTTGGTCTTGTTGTTTTTGCTTATGTTTTGTCACAGTTCCCGATCATAGTTTATTGTTTTGTTATTTTGATACTTTGTGTTCCTGGATGTCCTGTATTAGCACGAGATCTTACCATTAAATTGCACTTGGATTCTACTCTTGTCCCGTCTGCAATACCTCCCAGTAACGTGACAAAATCGTAAAAATAATTTAAGATTATGATAACGTGTCATAACAGTCTTGTGAAAAGGGTCCACTTAGAGCGTATCCCTTTAATGTTTCCATGGCGATGTGACAAATTTATCACATGACACACTGCAGCCCTAATGAGCTTTATATATATGGACTGCATATGAAATCGCATACTTCCATTCTATACAGTAGCCTAAAAAGAGTATGCGAGCCGAGTATGTCCGAATTCAAAGAATTTGAAAATCAGTATACGAGAAGTACCCGTATGACCTACTACTTCCGGTGAGATTCTGCAGTGTGCATCCCACGCATGCTATGATATCCCATGATGCACCACGAGAGAATTCATGAATGGGAGTGAAGCGACGCAACTTGCGTCGGTAGGTCACGTGATGATAACAAAATGGTGAATGGAGTTCCATTCATACTACTGACATTCACACTGTATAGAACTCACTTTTCTAACGGCCGAGTAGTACATTTAAATTCAAATGCAGTACCTACTGAGTAGTACTGATTTCGGACGCAGCCATGGTGTTTTGTTTCTTTTTTCCCTTTTCTGCAAATATTGACAAACATCCTGCTGTAATTACCCATTGATTTTTAAACAGCTTAATAATGATCGCAATATTTGATCTATGACGGGTGACGCGTGACGCCATGTTTAGTCTATGTAGCTGCTGGATTTACAACATGTTTATTGATAATTTTCTAACGAAATACATGAAAGTAAGAGGTTTTTTAACTGGGAGAGGAAGAGAGTAAATGTTCTAGTAACATAAACAGTGTGTATCTTAAGTAAATAAAGCACATTGTGCAGTTGTTCATTCATTCATTTTGACTTAGTTCATTCATTTTCTTTTCGGCTTAGTCCCTTTATTAATCTAGGGTCACCACAGCGGAATGAACCACCAACTTATCCAGCATATGTTTTACGCAGCGGATGCCCCTCCAGCTGCAACCCATCACTGGGAAGCACCCATACACTTGTGCAGTTACAGTATATTTAAAAATAATTATTATTGTGTCCACAAACGATGGATCTGCAACAGAGCAACTATGGTTTTGGTGAAACACTCGTCACTACATGGTTCATTTCCCAAAATATGCATTGTACTATAGTATTTCAGATGTGAGTTATGACATTGTTTGGGAAACAGATACTACTGCATTTACTCCTTCACTGTTCACTCTCCCCCCAATCATAGTTACTGCGGTTTTCCTACTTTTCAGGAAAGTACTGCACCATAAAACCCATTCATTTCAATGGCGTTTTCAATTTCGACTACAGGTAGCTTTCATATTTAATATGCATATAAATTTACATGATGTTATTATTTTTCTTTGAATGTTTTTCATAGCGTCACGGTGACTCCGTGGTTAGCATTGTCGCATCACAGCAAGAAGGTCGCTGGTTCGAGTCCCGGCTGGGCCAGTTGGCATTTCTGTGTGGAGTTTGCATGTTCTCCCCGTGTTGGCGTGGGTTTCCTCCGGGTGCTCCGGTTTCCCCCACAGTCCAAACACATGCGCTATAGGTGAATTGGGTAAACAAAACTGGCCGTAGTGTATGAGTGTGTGTGTATGAGTGTGTATGGGTGTTTCCCAGTACTGGGTTGCGGCTTGGAGGGCATCCGCTGTGTAAAACATATGCCAGAATAGTTGGTGGTTCATTTCGCTGTGGTGACCCCTGATATATAAGGGACTAAGCTAAAGGAAAATGAATGAATGAATTAATGTTTTCCATGGCATTCACGCAGTCTGATAAGAATTCACCTTTATTGGCGTTTGCACATACTTTGTACGTAATCTACACACGCAAATGCTTACATTCGCATTTGGTGTGAAACTAGCATAAGTGGCTCGATTAAATTAAAGATGTTTCCATTAAAGGCACTGCCCACTGCACTCAGAAAACAGATTCAGTGAAAGTGACATTGTTCTTATGTCTCATTCATGAGCTTCCTGCATTTTCACACATACTTCAACCTCATTAATCATAAACAGACTTAGGAGGAAATGGAGTAAAATTCCAGATGCTTTTAATGCCACAAACGTACAGTCTTTCAACACACACTTCTCTATGAACACTAAACAAAAGAACAACTGTTTCCTTAAATGCAATGTCACACAATAATAATTCAAAATCTAACAGTGTTGCTTATGTTGGAATGTCAACCATCAAGAAAACAGCTAAATAAGTTATTGTCTGATTGCTTTTGACAGGTTGGGTCTTGTTCAGGTTTGCTAACACACATTAGCAACACACTTTTTTTTTTTGCCCCAAATATTATAAAGGCCCAGTTTATTGTCCAAAAGGAGCTACACAAAGAGACCTGGTCATTCATACAGTACATGATTGAAAATACAGGGCCCGTTTTACTTTTGAAATGCGAACAGGATCTTTTGCTTGGCAGCTCGCCACTATTCATTTGTTAACCTGCATTATTTCGAACACATAAGTCTTTGCTTCACAGCGAGAGCCACCTGATTCTTCTAAAGGCAAATTACAAAATACAGAGGAACAGCGGCCAAAAACACTCCCACAGCCAAAGAACTTTCAGAAATGGGTCAGCAAATCGTTTATGTTAACTTTTTACAAATTTAAGTGGATTGAACACAAAACAATTAAATTGCCCCCCCAAAAAACCTTAAGAATTGTGTTGTTTCAACTCATTTTTAAATAAGTAGTTTTAACAAGCAGCATAATTCATTTTTTGAGTGAACGACTGATCAGTAGTTGTTGATGTAATGGTAGATTTTTCAAGACTTTGCATTGAAAACTTATTTTAAAAATGATGTTTTCCTGTTTAATATGCATTTAATGTTTTGTTTATATGTTAATGTTCTTTATTTGATATTTATCTGTATTATTTGCAAATAAAACACATTAAATCATAAAAAAGTATGTTTTCAGTTCAGTCCCCCCACCCAAAATGCTAATGTGACGTAAACAAATGTGCAAAATGAGTAAAAACTGTTTCGTTTTTAGCCCACAATGATTATTGTAATATTAAAGAAGTCATGTGACTAAAAACACTCCCTCAGCCAAAGAACTTTCAGAAATGGGTCAGCATCTCTACCATGTTGTGTTTAAGTATTTCAACTTTTGTTACAAATTCAACAACATAGCACATCGTTCATTTCCCAAAATATGCATCGTACTATAGTATTTCAGATGTGAGTTATGTCATTGTTTGGGAAACAGATACTACCACATTTACTTCTTCGCTGTTCACTCTCCCCCCAATCATAGTCACTGCGGTTTTCATACTTTTCAGGAAGGTGCTGCACTATAAAAGCCATTCATTTCAATGGCGTTTTCAATTTCAATTTCGACTAGTTTTCATAATTAATGGGTCAGCATCTTTACCATGTTGTGTTGAAGTATTTCAACTTTTGTGACAAATTCAACAACATAGCAATGTGCTATAAAACGTTCTAAGCAATCAAACAGTAGGACACTTTTTTTAATATGAAAGTTTTCTCCAGGGCGTCACGGTGGCGCAGTGGGTAGCACGTTTGCCTCACAGCAAGAAGGTCGCTGGTTCGAGCCTCGGCTGGGTCAGTTGGCGTTTCTGTGTGGAGTTTGCATGTTCTCCCCGTGTTCGCGTGGGTTTCCTCCGGGTGCTCCGGTTTCCCCCACAAGTCCAAAAACATGTGGTATAGGTGAATTGGGTAGGCTAAATTGTCCGTAGTGTATGTGTGTGAATGAGTGTGTGTGGATGTTTCCCAGTGATGGGTTGCAGCTGGAAGGGCATCCGCTGCGTAAAACATATGCTGGATAAGTTGGCGGTTCATTCCGCTGTGGCGACCCCGGATTAATAAAGGGACTAAGCCGAAAAGAAGAATGAATGAAGTTTTCTCCAACTGCTGCACTTCAATGATGACATATTGTTCTAGGACTGAAAAGTGGAAATGATTCACTTTTAGCCCTTCCAACAGTACTGGAGGAGGATTTATCAGTTATTGTATTTTTTTCCCCCACAAAGTCCTTCAAGGATGATGTATATTTTCTAGGGCCAACATATGGAAAAGATTAGCATTTTAGCATTTCCGGTTATAACAATGACATGTTTTTATGTGCAGTAAATGCCTGAAATAATATTAGCTTAGGAAGTGTGCATGTTTCAGTTTAGCATGTTATTTTTAAAAGCTTTTACTTGTCCTGAACAAGGCGTTTGGTAACAAGTAGCCACTTGAGTCTAATGACATTAAATGTAATTAGAAAACTCTTAACTCTTAAAGAAAAAAAGGTGTGTATGTGTTTTTCTTTTTTTTAAATACAAGAGTTTACACAACAACAGAAACTTTGTTCCTTTGCATTTTTGTTTCAGATTACTAAAAATGCTATAATAAAATGCGGGGTTCCACACAGTTCCTTCCAATTGTCCCAACACAATTCATTTAAGTTAAGTGGATTGAACATAAAACAATTAAGTTGCCCCCCAAAAAACCTTAAGAATTGTGTTGTTTCAACTCATTTTAAATACATAGTTTAAACAAGCAGCAAAAGTAATTTGAGTTTTTAAGATTTCATTTTAAAACTCATTTAAAAAAATGATGTTTTCATATTTAATATACATTTATATGATGTTATTACTTTCCTTTTAACGTTTTGTTTATATGTTAATGTTCTGTATTTGATATTCATCTGTATTATTTACAAATAAAAAAACAATCATAAAAAATATGTTTTCAGTCCCCCAAAATGCTAACGCGATGTAAACAAATGTGCAAAATTAATAATTTAGCTTAAAAAAAAGAGCATTAATTAAACCCCCCACAATGATCACAATGATTATGATATTATTAAATTCAACCCAGGCTCATTGGAAATATGTGCCCAGGGCTACATTTTTGAGAACCGACAAATATGTACCCTGGACTACATTTTTAAGTCCACTGATAATCTCAAATAAGTTACTGGGGCATTTTCTCATCCATGCCATTTCTCGTAAATCCACCAAAGGCAGCTGTATACATTTCTGTGCATATTAACATCCTTCTTGTGCGTATAATATATCAGTTTGATATCGACTGACCTACAGACCCTCTTCGCTAAACACAACCGACAGTGTTTTCAAAGGCAAAGTAGAAAGGCCGCCATGGCCGCGTTCTTCTACCATAACCTCATGCTGCTTTTTTGTGTTTCATTTTTATTGGTTTCCGGAACCGTAACTTCGAGGTGAGCTACCGCGCAAACCAGTCACGCTAGAAAAGCCGTCCATACGTAGGTAAGCAGTCAGCGGTATCGCCCTGTATCATTCATTTTACACTTAAAATGGAGCCATATGTACCCGCAAGTACATTTTTCTAGGTTCTCAAAAATGTACACCAGGGCACATTTTCCCAAAGAGCCTGTGTTGGATTTTTTTGTGCACCAATCCATAATCCAATTGAAATGTTTGATAGATTTTTGTGGAGGGAACCAGGAGGACTTCTAGCATGGCATACGTTTGTTCATTCATTTTCCTTCGGACCACCAACTATTCCAGCATATGTTTTACGCAGCAAATGCCCTTCCAGCCGCAACCCAGTACTGGGAAACACCCATACACACTCATTCACGCACACACACACTCATACGCTAAGGCCAATTTAGTTCATCCAATTCACCTATAGCGCATGTGTTTGGACTGTGGGGGAAACCGGAGCACGCAGAGGAAACCCCCGCCAACACGGTGAGAACATGCAAACTCCACACAGAAATGCCAACTGGCCCAGCCGGTACTCGAACCAGTGACCTTCTTGCTGTGAGGCAACAGTGCTAACCACTGAGCCACCGTGCCACCGCATGGCATACACACCAAAAAAAAAAACTGCAGCAATCTACTGAAGAAAAAATAAAACACTGCAAGAAGATCACTGTATGACCACCACAGATTAAACATGGTAGAGTTCCAGTGTGAGATCGAATCATCTCAGCTAATTCCGCTAATGATGAAGAATGGCACTAACTCAAATCTTTTCATTATTACAGCTTCCGAGCGAGCAGGACGTTTGCTGTCATAATCTCTGTATGAACATCCACCGAACGAATGAATCAGCTTCCTGCTGGAGATCATCAACACGGCATTAGATGACTTACACTGACTCTGAGCATGACTCTTATTGCTTAACTCAAGGGTTTGTTCATGTAGCGGATTATTTGCTTTCAAAGGGGTTGGTAGATAGGATAATAATCTTCCTTTAACGCAGCGTTTACAGTAAAAGTGTTAGCGAAGTCATGTGTGTGTGGTATTATGCTGGCAACAATGGCAGTAAATCCTGTTTTAAAGTCAATGCTAAATCACTGAATAAAGGCTCTTTGTGTGTGCCGCACATGTGTCCATGGAAACGACAATGTTCTCAGATTTGTTTCTGCCCTCAGTGGTGAGAGCAAATGTTTCTCTTTCTGTTTCCACTGCCTGTCACTTCCCATCCGTCTCACATGCTGAAGAAGTTCATTTCTGTCCACCAGAATTATGCTTTAGGATAACAGAGGAGGCGGCATGGTGGCTCAGTGGTTAGCACTGTTGCCTCACAGCAAGAAGGTCGCTCGTTCGAGTCCCGGCTGGGTCAGTTGGTATTTCTGTGTGGAGTTTGCATGTTCTCCCTGTATTGGCGTGGGTTTTCTCCGGGTGCTCCGGTTTCCCCCACAGTGCAAACACATGCAGCAGGTGTATTGGATGATCTAAATTGGCCGTAGTGTATGAGTCTGTGTGAATGTGAGAGTGTTTGGGTGTTTCTCAGTAATGGGTTGTGGCTGGAAGGGCATCTGTTGCATAAAACATATGCTGGAATAGTTGGTGATTCATTCCACTGTGGCAACCCCTGATAAATAAGAGACTAACCTGAAGGAAAATGAATGAATGTTGTGTTGAGCAGTCCCTGCAGGTTTTTGTGATTTGGCGAATGCTAAATTTAATGAAAGATTTGGCGCCAAAATGTAGAGGATCTTGCCATTTTTTATTGACTCTTGATCTTGATCTTTTCTCCAATATCTTTTGATGTCGAAATGTTTGACTTTCATTGATATTGTTTCGAACTACTAAAAATATCAATAAAGGTCAATAAAAGTGAGTTTCCAACATTAAAAGTCAACAAAGCAGAGTTCAAGGTCAGATAATGCAATTCATAACTGTAAATAAACAGAAAAAATTGAATTATGAAATGTGGAATTACTTTTAATTAATTGTTTTTTTTGTACAGAGCAGCCAGGACACATTCAAATTTCTACCACACCATCTGTATTGATTTATATAAAAAAAAAAAAAAAAACATTACATCAAAGTCCCTTTAAGGCAAGTCATTTCACTCGGCGGCCATTTTTTAAACGCCTCTCGGGCAGTATGCTCGGTCATTCTATCTGAATGGGGAAATAGGGCTTACGTTTACATTACATATTCGGAATCACCAATAAAATTACACAACAACCGTCTCATAAGTTTCGCTTCTAAACGTCCAAATCAAATAAAATCTGCATTTTTTTCAGGTTGTCCGAGCTAACGCGCATGCGCACTCGAAAGGAACGAGATCACGACACCAACGTCATTAATGGCCGTTCTACACATTATCATCCTCTGGATAATGATCGTCAGCTGCTCTTCTGAAGTAATTCACACAGCTTGGTCTTGATGGCGAATCTCGTGCTCGTTTTCAAGTGTAGTTGGTTCATTTAAAAGTCCAGATTTCAAGCTTTATGTGGATATATTTCTTATGCCTGAGAAACAAGTATTCGCTGAGATGCCAGTGTGTTTGACCACACATCTCATCTGAGCTTCTCCCTGGAGAATCGTCAGTCTATAGCGATTGATGATTGGCTCCTGTACTAGTAGGCGGGGCTTTATTCACCATATTGACCGTTACACTTTTCCCCATTCAAAACTATATGAGTGACTCGTCTTGTGTATTCTATATGATTATATTTACATAAAAACATATATAAAAATATTATATTTACATATAGAAAGTGTTTATATGGTGTGTGACATCTAAAGTTGTCATAGATAACAGAAACTAATTGTTTTTGAGGTCAAAAAAATTATGAAAAACTAAGATGTGTAATTTTATGTACATTTTCACATAAAAACAAGACAAGAAATGGCGGAAATATGACACAATTTCTTTTTTTAAAGTCACAGCAACAAAAAAACAAAAACATTTTAGGCTGCAAAAACAAATTTGCACAAATTCTATAGGAAGGATTGGTTGAGCACTGAGCAGACAAAAAAACACCCACAGACAGTATTTCAACAGGTACAGCCTGGTGACTGCATTTGGTTGCCATTTGTCAAGCGTGAAAGGGAATAAAATAGCAGTAAAAAATTCCATGACTTGGATAATAATCTGCCAAAGGGATCAGCAAAATAATCTTGTTTTTCCTTTTGACATAAGATTATTTTGCTTACCCCATTGGCAGATTATTTTGCTTGTTTTAAGGAAAAACTAACTTCATTTTGACACATTATTTCCAAAAACAAGACAATATTTTTACCTGTCCAGAAAATGCTTCATGATTTAAGAATATTTAGATATTTGGACTAGAAACAAAACAAAACACTTTTTCTTTTTTGCAGTGAAACCCTAATATCCAGAAATCTCAGCTCATGTAATGGCTGGATAATTACATTTGCAGGCACCACAGTTTCCACACTTAGCATGTATTCAAAGAGATGCTGTTCTGCTTGGAGGAAATCGGCTAAATTCACGGACGAATTAGCTGAAGGAAAAGAGGGACATCTGGGATTAAATCCCCACTGCAAATCTGCACACGCTGTGAGGCCTTGTAGAGCAGACATACAGTCTCGCTTTAGCGCTGCCGTAACACACCTCTAGACCAAACAAAAGCAGTCTCACAAAAACAAAAACACAAGTCCACATGATATAATAGAAAGCTGAAGATAAAGTCTGCACAAACCAAGGCTAATCATCAAGCGATGACATAAAGCCAACATTTCCAAAGCAGAGTGAATATGAAGAAATGCTAACCCAAAAGTAAAGCCACACTTAAAAAAAAATAAGTTTTAATATAGTTTTTATCTAAATATATAAAAATTCTTAAATCAAGAAGCATTTTCTAGACATGTACAAAATATTAACTTGTTTTTAGAAATAATAAGTCAAAATGAAGTGAGTTTTTCCATAAAACAAGCAAAATAATCTGCCAACTTTGAAATAAAAAGCCTCCCGAACTGTGCTAGGAAGGCTAGGGAGGCAGACACACTCTGTCAGTTTAAAACTGGATTAAAGACACATCTCTTTGCATTAGCATACACATAAAACACAAATGCTTTTGAAATCCAAATCTTCTAAAGGATTGTTAGGCTGCATTAATTAGGGCAACCGGAGCCGGGAACACTTCCCAAAAGACATTATAATTTGAACGGCATCTGCGCTTATGTTAGTCTGTTTTTCCTTATCCCGAGGACTCCATAATCCTAAACCAGGTCGTATCCTGAGCAGATACTGTGGTTGTCGTGGAGGAGTGGAGAGCATGAGATTGATTCCTGAAAGACTGAACGGACATCATTCCAATTCACTATAATCTTCTATGTGAAGCTGCTTTGACACAATCTACATTGTAAAAGCGCTATAGAAATAAAGATGAATTGAATGAATTGAATTGAAAGACCCCAGTGAGAGACGAGTCTCCGCATTGATCCCGTGGGCTAGCCTGTACACCCACCGGTGACCCACTCACATCTGCAGCTTCTCTACGATGGATGTCTAACGTTCTCCAGTCTCCGGCACCTAGACTGCAGCTCTGCACAGGAAATTTGGCCAGAAGAGAAATGGTCGTGCCCAACTGAGCCTGGTTTCTCTCAAGGTTTTTTCCTTCACTTTCGTCAATTGGTGAAGTTTGTTCCTCGCCACTGTCGCCAGTGGCTTGACACAGTTTCAATTTACTAGAACTTCTATGTTAAGCTGCTTTGACACAATCTACACTGTAAAAGCGCTATAGAAATAAAGATGAATTGAATTTTTAAAAATTAAGTTTATTTTGCTTACCCCATTGGCAGATTATTTTGCATGTTTTAAGGAAAAAGTCACTTAATTATGACACATTATTTCTGAAAACAAAACAATATATTTTGCTTGTCTAGAAAATGCTTCTTGATTTAAGAATTTTTAGATATTTAGATTAGAAACAAGACAAAAACTCTAAGTAAGCAATTTTTGCAGTGCATACAGGGCTAAATGCTAAGGTTGAGCCATTAAAAGTAAAAATATTTTTAATTGCCACATCAAAAAAGAATCTAATGACTTATTTAAGACTTTTTAAGAATTACAATTTTGTTTTTGAAATTTAAGACATTTCAAAACTTTTGAAGGGGTTGCACGGTGGCGCAGTGGGTAGCACATTCGCCTCACAGCAAGAAGGTCGCTGGTTCGAGCCTTGGCTGGGTCAGTTGCCGTTTCTGTGTGGAGTTTGCATGTTCTCCCCGTGTTCACGTGGGTTTCCTCCGGGTGCTCCGGTTTCCCCCACAAGTCCAAAGACATGTGGTATAGGTGAATTGGATAAGCTAAATTGTCCGTAGTGTATGTGTGTGAATGAGTGTGTATGGATGTTTCCCAGTGATGGGTTGCAGCTGGAAGGGCATTCGCTGCGTAAAAACATATGCTGGATAAGTTGGCGATAAGTTCCAGCTGTGGCGACCCCAGATTAATAAAGGGACTAAGCCGAAAAGAAAATGAATGAATGAATGAATGAAAACCTTTTAAGACTCTGTGGACACCCTGTTTTTTGATATTTCTGTGCACAATTTTGTAAAAAACAAATTTAAAAAAATTATTTATTTAGAATGATTTGAGAGTATAGTAATTAGAAACTTAAATAGCTTAAATAGCTGTGTTTAACTGTGTTTTAAGGTTTACAGTGCAAATCCAATTAGATCCACTAGTTTGGTAAACAAAGCAAGTCTCTTATATAACATATATTTAATAAAGACAGAAAATATTACTTTACAAAATCAATGTATTTACACTTGAACATTTGAATATTAGTCAAAAATGTGTCGAAATGAATATAAAAACTGAATAAATACATATTTACACACATAAGTAAACAAAAAGGATTTTTCTTCGAATTTGTGCACGGCTTAGCCATAAATGTGCTTTTGTAGTAATAATACCTGATTTTTTCCTCAATGTTCATGTGAAAACATGCCTGTAGAAGTTTCTGTGTCTGAGCTTCTAATATCCCTAACGCACATTTGAGGAGGTTTAGCCAAAAAGCCTTCGGCAAAGCGAGTAAATATCCCAGATATGGATGTGTCAATGGAGATGTGCTGCGCAGTGATGCATTAGTTCTGCCTTACTGAACGGTAGAAGACTTTAGTGAATCAAAGAGAGTAAATCGGAAAGAATGAAGGAGAGGAAAAAGTTCAGCTGTTCTCACAAGTCTTGGCTGCGGAGAGAGAGAGCCTAGGGCTGGGAAAACCACATCCAGCCGGATCGACATGCTAGATGCATATCACTGCTGCAGCTCCGGAGAGACATGCGGTTTCAGATAGAGTAATCATATAGGACACGTTTGAACTGATTTGTGATTCTTGATGCTTGTCTGTCAAGATAAACGAAGAGAAGAGATGATGTGAAGAGATGATGTCAACACTATGAGGTCATCACTACAATGTCAACTCTACAATGTCAAACCTACAATATCAACCCTGCAATACAAACCCTACAATGTCAACTCTACTAGATCTACCCTACAATATCAACCCTGCAATGTCAACTCTACATTGTTAACCCTACAATGTCAACTCTACAACGGTAACCCTACAATATCAACCCTACAATGTCAAACCTACAATGTCAAACCTACCAAGTCAACCCTACTAAGTGCGACCGTATAATGTTAATCCTACGATGTCAACCCTACGAGGTCAACACTACAAAGTCAACCATATGATGTCAAATTTACAAAATTAACTCTACAATGTCAACCCTACAATGTCAACCCTACAATGTCAACTCTACAATGTCAACCCTACAAGGTCAACCCTACAATCTCAACCCTACGTTGTCAATCCTACAATGTCAACCTTATGATGTCAACCCTACAATGTCAACTGTAGCAGGTCAACCCTATGATGTTAACCCTACAATATCAACCCTACAATGTCAACCCTACAATCTCAAACCTACGAGGTCAACCCTACGAGATCAACCCTACAATGTCAACCCTAGGAGGTCAACTCTACAATGTCAACCCCACAATGTCAACCCTATGAGGTCAACTCTACAATGTCAACCCTACAATGTCAACCCCACGAGGTCAATCCTATGAGGTCAACCCTATGAGGTCAACCTTACAATGTCAACCCTACAATATCAACCCTACGATCTCAGTCCTACAAGGTCAAACCTAAGATGTCAACCCTACGAGGTCAAACCTACGAAGTCAACCCTACGATGTCAACCCAATGATATCAGCCCTACAAGGTCAACTCTACAAGGTCAACACTATGAGGTCAACCCTTTGAGGACTTGAAGAGATGATGCCAACCATCCGAGAACTTTGAGGACAACAAACACTCAACACACAAATAAATGTCATTGAACATGTATAATACAAACACTGTAAAGAAATGCAGGGTTCCTAAAAAAAATTCTTCATGCTGTCCCAACACAAATCGATTAAGTTAACTTAATCATTTTTACTAATTTAGGTGGACTGAATAGAAAACAATTAAGTTGCCACCTCCCACAAAATAAGACTCATTTTTAACTCATTTTAAATGAACAAGCAGCAAAAGTCATTTTATGAGTGCACAGACATTATCTTTTTGAAAGGACACTATATACTGTATAACGACAGGTTAACTATGTTTAACTATATATATATATATATACTTGTAAAGTGCAATTCAAGTGAACTTGATTGAAGGGTTCATTAATTAGCATGGATTTTTTTAACATTTGTGTGTCAGGAAATTGTCAAACTGAAAGAAACTTCCACATTTTTCATTGTCCTACATAACAAGGACAATATTTAAAAATATATAAATATTGTTTTCGTGTTCGAAGGTGGGCAACCATTCACCTCAGAGCAGCAGCACACTAAACAAAGCATGTAAACAGAGATATCCATTACAGCTGACCTCCTTCAGGTCTATATTTTCACCTGGTGTCGTATATGGTGTTCTGACAATAGTGGTGTGTAGAGGGAGTGTCAGCGATCGCTGTATCGCCTCTCACTGCGCATCTGCGGCCTGTCCAGATCAACTGCTGTTTTGAAACGTGATCATCCGAGGAGACACAGGACGTTATTGAGACCTGAGTGTTTCATACGAGGGAGATTTCATTACATGCCTTGTATGGAATGTTTTATGAACCTTACGTTAGGGCTGTAGAATATATCATATCGCAAACAATATCATTATCACGATAATGGTATATGAAATATACATATCGCAGACATGTGTGATAAATTACATTTAGTTTATGTATTGGTTGTTTATCTAAATTTGACCAGTAAGATGGGGCCTTACTCTTTTTATCCCCACCCACCCAGTAGTTGCTGTTCTGCTATTGGCTGGAGCGGCCCAAAGGTGAACCCAGAGCTAAAAATAATAACTAAAAGTCGAAAATGACAACAGCCGATCAGAGTCAGAATATCTGCTGAGGTTTTCACTCATTCATAGTGTTTTAAAGACTAAATGTTTGCACATATTTTTTTATAATAATATTAATATAATAAATTTAGTCTTTTAAAAATTAATACTGAATAATAAT
>CAIGQV010016226.1:3416085-3427602 GCA_903798115.1 Danio jaintianensis | reverse complement strand
ATAATAATAATAATAATAATAATAATAATAATAATAATAATAATAATGCAGGCGTCACGGTGGCGCAGTGGGTAGCACGATCGCCTCACAGGAAGAAGGTCGCTGGTTCGAGCCTCGGCTGGGTCAGTTGGCATGAATGAATGAATAATGATGCATTTTATTTAAAGGCGCCTTTCTTGACACTCAAGGTGACCCTACAAGACAGTCAGTTCAAATAAAAACACAATAAAAGTCAATAGAATACAATACAAATTTTACAAAAGTGCAATTGAGTTAAAGAGAGTAGGCCGTTCTAAACAGATGTGTTTTGAGTTTGGATTTAAATTGTAAAAGAGAGTTTAGAGTTTAGAGTTTACGGAGATCAGGAGGAAGTGAATTCCAAAGCTGAGGAGCAATGTGGCTGAAGGCTCTGCTCCCCATGGTGACAAGGCAGACAGGGGGAACAGTGAGGTGAATGGAAGAAGAAGACCTGAGTGTTCAAGAAGGTGTGGCGATATGAGCAAGACTAGTAAGGTATGGAGGAGCAAGATTGTGGACGGCTTTGAAAATGAGAAGAAGTATTTTTATAATTAATTCTGAAAAAGATGGGAAGCCATTTGCAAGAGACCTAAGAAGAACAGGATTTGTAATAATAACTTATATACCAAAATAACTTGTGTTTTTTGGTATATTATATTATAATATGCATATTTAGAATTGGAGTCAGTTGATGACTTACCAAAATATAAATTAATTATCATTTTAAGTCTTTATGGTTTCTCTGCTATATTTTAAACCACTATGCTTTACCCATTTGTTGGCCCCCTCAAAAAAAGAATAATAATTTTACTCATATAATATAAATAAAATATAAATGTTGATTTACATGAATTTTAAATGAACTTTTTTTTTTTTTTTTTAAAGGTGAGTTTCACTATTTTTTTAACTGATTCAGCCAAACTTCGGGACTGGCGGAAACATTTTAGCTTAGCTTAGCATAGATCATTGAATCGGATTAGACTATTAGCATGTCACGAAAAAACAAGCAAAGAGTTTGGATAATTTTCCTAATTAAAGCTTGACTACTCTGTAGTTACATCCTTTACTGAAAAGTTGTATTTCCTAGGCTGTAATGGCCAGGAACTATATTCTCGTTCCTGCATAATACTAAAGGGACTTTGCTGCCATACCATAGCTGCAGCAGACGCAATAATATTACACAGCAATGCTACCTAGTTACCTATTTCCGAAAAAGTGGAGAGTTCCTTTAAGAAGTAAAGGATAATTTTTTTACTTTTGTAAATATATCCATTTTACAGAATGAGACTGGAATGTTATTTCACCCATATTTCCACAAAATGCTAATTAAAAAAATGTTATTTGACACTTTTACTTCCATTTAACATGCTTTGCATGTATATTGTATGCTTTGCATGTATATAAGATCCTTTTTGTCAATGTAATTGGATACAGATCCTCTTTGATGCCTGTGGGGACTATTATAAGGCGCTTTGTAAAATCGTAGCGCCTGCTGCAGCCATGCTACAGCAACAAGATGCTAATGGTCTAATCCGATTCAATGATCTATGCTAAGCTAAGCTAAAAGTGATCCCCCTAGACCCCGAGATCACTAGAGTGGATTTAAAAATGGTAAAACTCAACTGTTTACCTAGGGGACTTGTAAAATGAGCCCATTTCCAACAAAAGATGAGTGGTCCTTTAAGAAGTAGAGGATAATTTTTTCTTTTGTAAATATATCAATTTTACAGAATGACACTGGAATATTATTTCACCCATATTTCCACAAAATGCTGATTAAAAAAGGTTTTTAACACATTAAAACATGCTTTCTATGTATCCAAAATCATTTTTGTCAATTTAATTTGATGCAGATCCTCTTTGATGCCTGTACAAATATAGAAGTTTTTTTTCATTTTTGGGTGATTTAAATAGCTCAATTATTATTTTCAGTTACTGACAATGTTGGCTATATCAAGATTCTGTGACTTGTGCATAAACAATAAGAATAAAAATAACAATGATAATTCCAACTCTTTTGATGAACATACAGTAGTCGTTACTAAAACATTAAACAGACACAAAATATGTTGTTATTCACTGAACATCTCTACTGATGAGACGTATGAACAAAAGTTTATTTATTTATTAATTTATTTATTTATATCAATCATTTGATTCATTCACAAAGTCACTGTACTGATTCACTCTTTGCCAGCAGTGGTTTACAGCTTACCAAAGGTTCCTTTGATTTTTGTCTGTTCACTAAAAAACTAAACTAGGGCTTAAAAGACTTGAAGCATAATGCACATGTTATATAGACTTAATTATTTGATGCATTAATTGTGTTTAATTATATTTTCCCCATTTGTTGTTAGTGAATGGAATGATTGCACAATAAAAGTGTTTTATTTTCCTCCTCCTTAGTTCTACAACAGACAGTCAGTCAGTCAGTCGTATGCGTTTTGAATGACACGAGGATAAGTAGACGAAGACAAAAGTTTCATCATTTGCAAAAAGTATCCCTATAAAGGAAACTCTTAAAGATTCCACTCTTACGTTCTACTGTTACTCTGGAAAGTACCTCACAGGTCAGGTCAGACTCTCGATAAGGAACCGTGCAGCACGTCACGACTCTTCTGTTTAGCTGTTTTGCTGAAATATTTGGGAGATCTGTCATTTGGCTCACAAACACAAGCAAGTTGTGAATGATTAGACGAGGCCTGACTCAACAAGCAGGGAGATCTACACCATCTACACGCACTGAAGGTGTCCCAGAATTCCCAAGATGAATCAAAAGATGTATAACATGGTTTTGTAATCACTTTGTCTAAAACATTAATCATAGTATGACTCCTGAATTATGAAGCATTTCCCAACGTCTCCAAGAGGAACACTGAAATATACAATATGAGATAAAAAAGTAAAGTTGGCGTGAAATCTAAATTTACTCTTCTTATTTGTATGTAGTGCTGGTTATAAAGGATGTATCTGGGCACTTCATTATTTTGTAAATAATTATTTGCCCTTAGAATCTTTAATTAAGTACCATAACCTTCCCTTCGCCCTCGAAAAAACTTTTCTTCACTTCTGGTCACATGGAATGCATTTAGGGCGGGGCTATCAGTCATTTAGGGTGGGGCTATAAGGTAACCAGTATCCAAACATTTTTCAAAAAATATCTTGTTTTCAGTACAATGGGAAAAAATAAACTCACAAAGGGTTGGAATCACTTGAGGGAGTCTAAATTGAGTACATTTTTGGGTGAACTATCCCTTTAACGGCAAACATCATGGGTTTTTCTGTTTCTGTGTAAATCAAAATCCACATTTACTGCTATATATACTACAAATTGTTTATGCCAATGTTAATGTAAAACTCCTTAATAACACAGCATAGCATCTTTACAAAAAACAAAGTGTCATGTCGTGCCATTATTCATCTTAGAACAGATCAGTGTTTACTCAATTACATAACATATGTTAAACTCATAACAGCATCTTTGATTTTTACTGTATGGACAAAACAACAGTTTCTAATTATCTTGGTTGTCCACAGAAACACTAAAATCATGTGTTTAGAACAGCATGAAGTTAAATGATGTGTTAAATCATGTGTTTAGAACACCATGAAGGTAAATGATGACATTAGCTGGGTTTTCATCCTAACCTGAAGTGTAAATAATTATAGTTGGCGTGATATCCAAGTTTAGTCTTCTTATTTTTATATAGTAATGACTGTTGTAAATGATGTACCTGTGCACTTCAATATTTTGTAAAAATTTATTTACACTCATAATCTTTAATCAAATATTATAACCTTCCCTCCCCCCTTGAAACGACTTTTTTTCACTTCTGGTCACATGCAATGCCTTTAGGGCAGGGCTATCAGTCAATTGGGGTGGGGCTATCAGTGTTTATTCAGTTTAGATCAATAACAGCATCATTTTTTACTATATGGACAAAACATTTTCTAACTATCTTGGTTGTCTACAGAAACATAAAAACTGTATGTTTAGAACAGCATAAAGTTGGGTAAAGCAAATCTTTTTTTAAAGTTTGCGAAAAAAACAAATGTTGTAGTATTGGTAACCTAGTAACCAACAGTAAACAAGACAATCATAATGGAGACAGCTGACTAGTCATGTTGGTGCAATGACTGCTATGTCAGAGTTTAAATGCGTTTCCATCTCCCATCCCAGCAGGCACAGAACGTCAACATGACGTCAGATTGCCGTTGTACCCCAACGTTGCATTTTATTTGGAAATGAAAATCGGGTTGACGTCAGAACCCAAAGTCAGGCAGACGTCAATGTCCAATGTCAGACAGGTGTTGCATTTTAGTTACTTTCCAACGCAACCTAAAAACCACAAAATATCAACGTCTAATGATGTTACAGCTTGACGTTGTGTGGACGTTACCAATATGGCGTCTATCAGACGTTGGATTTTGGTTGCCATACCTGATGAATAAATGTCAGTATTTTACGTCAATATGCCGTTGGTTTAAGATGTTGGCTCGACGTTGGATTTTGATCACTTTCCAACACAATCTAAAATCAACCAATTATATACACATGATTATACACATGAGTCCAAAACCACCTTAAGCTAGTGTAAATATTATTTTTAAATAAAAAATTCAAAATTTGGCATTTCAATCCCTCATTTCTTATGCAATGCTTCAAAACGTACATTAACAGGATGATAGAAACAGACCTAGTATTTACACAGGGATGAACTTTTTTTTTTAAATCTCTTTTCTTCAGCCATTTTACTGAAACTTTATAAATTCAGATTAAAATCCTGCAGCTATAATCAGATGTACTAGGCTGAAGAATGTGAAATAGGATATAGTATTAGATGAAAAGTGAAATACTAATGTAACTTGTTGAACCAACTAAAAAAAAAAAGTTTGGAAAGAATTAAAAGGTCAAGGTGATAAAAACCAGCAATGTACCCTTTAAAAAAAGTGTAAGACTTTGACATTTTTTCAGACGTACTGCACACAAACATGCTGACAAACCCCATTCCAAGCAGTCAAAGCCCCAGACGATGCAGCAAACACAACTCATCTCACACGTATCTGTGCTTTAACTCTGAGTCAACCCTCCACATGGGAGACGACTTATGAAGACAACTCTATCAGATGGAATAGATTAAAGCCCACTGCCTATAACCAAAACTCATTTAAACATACAATGAACTCAAGCTATTAGGGACTTTTCTTATTTTGGAATAATTTATGTTGCATTGAATCAGAATAAATCCCCTAGAAACCTTTTTTAAATATAATTTAAGCTTTGAGTTACAGCCTGGGCCAGACAGAGTTTTTTGTGCACAGAATTATCTAAAATCTGACTCCATATCTCTTGAAAAACATTGTGTATTTCTGACTGTGCCTCACACAGGTGAGTGGGCTTGACAAACCACCTGTAGAAACACTCTTCTCTTCATACGCACTGGACACTTTACTTAAACTCCATCTTACAAGGACTTAATAACAATGTTTACTTGTGAATGTACCACACAATCATGTTGCACTACTTGTTTTCTTCAACTTTAAATACCTCTTTTGCACAATATCTTGCACAGTATTGTTCTGTCTTATGTAAAAGCACTTGCATAGTCTGTCTGTCTTAGGTTATGTGTATAGTTTATGTATAGTATATGTACGTACAGTTAGTAGTTAGTATAGTTAGATTACTGCTTTGGTATGTCAGTTATGTATAGGTTTAAAATATCTCACATCCAGTGTTGTGTTTATGTAGCACCGCGGTCCTGCAAGACACGACATTTCGTTCCACTGTATGTCTTAACCCTGTCTCATTGCGGATACGTACCCAGGTCTACCTTTCTGGGGACAGCGTAACCTTAGGTACGTCTGCTCACAGTTTTTGTTTTTGCAAATCCACCAGAGGCCGCTGTGTACGCTTTTTGATCATCACAAATTCCTCTGGCGTGTCCTCTTCTCGCGTAAATCCACCAGAGGGTACAATATTTACTTCAGCCGACCAGGCCAGCTTGTTGTCGACTGAATGACTGACCCACCCACCCCCTTCCCTAAACCCAACCAATATGATTTCACCACGCTTTCATCCTGTTGTTTATTTATGTATTTATTTATTTTTTGCTTTACCTGGTTTCTGGAACCGTTCTTTGCCGGACTTGAACCCCGTCATCACGGTTAACTCCGCTCCGTGTCCCAAGTCCACCGACGTACGCGGCAGGCCTCTGGGCAAACTAGTAACACCGGAAAAGCCATCCACATGGAGGTAAGCAGTCAATGATGAACAGAAAACAAACAGAAGCCGTCGGCGGCATCATACCTCCCCGTAGCGTTCGTTTTACAGATGAAATGCAGCCAGACGTACCTCTGGCTACATAATTCGCGCTCTCCAGAAATGTAGACAGGGGTACGTATCCACAATGCGCCTGTGTTGTAGCGAAATGTCAATAAAGCTCAACAACCTGCAGATTTATGCTGATTAAAATGATTTTGGGATGATAATAACTGAAAACTTAAAACATTAAATAAAAAACAATAACTTTTATATAATGCAGATCCAACTAGATGTTTGGTAAACAAAGCAAGTCTCTCATATAATATATCTACTAAAAGACAGAAAATATTACTTTATTGTATTGTATAAATAATATATAAATAAATCATACTGTATAAATATAATACTGAAATTAATATAAAAACTGAACAAATATATATTTACACACATTTACAGAAGTAAATAAATAGACTCAATGATGGGCTGAAAATCTGTGAATTTCTGCAAGCAGATTCCGTGTGGACCTATAGTTACAGCCCAATGTCTTCCCAGAAAAAGGAAGAAATGTCTCTGTTCTATTCTGTAAATGAATGCTTTGAAGCTACATTGATTTAGGTGGCAAAGCACAATAAAAAAACGTATCCTAAAAGAAGTGTTTAACACTTGAATTTCCAGCATCTGCACTGCTGATTTATTTAGGTGACTGCCTGAGAGACATTGTTCTAGGTCACAACGAGGCTGGATGGCATCCAGAGGTCAATGCCAAACTAATGAAGGGGAAGAAACACTTGAAAGTCTGTCTTATGTGGCTGCTGGACTGATGACCAAATGTGGGACATTTTACTGAAAATTCTAATATAGCTCAAAATGCTGCACTTTAGATCACATTTGCTTGGAATCTGGGCCAGCAAATGCATTTATCTCATTTTAAGTCTATGAAGACTAAACAGCAGTTTCTGGCTTAAATATAACAGATAGCAGCAGCTTTTCTCTGACCTTGAGCGAGGCACAACAGGGAGCCTGAAGACATTATAGGACGTCACGACTGTCCTCATTGATACTGTAATACCTGTCCTCTAAAACACTACAGGCGCTGAGTCAGTGGAACTCATTGTGAGGAAAACACCACACTTCTTTAGATACAGTACGTCCTCTATATGATTTCCAGTAATTGCAATAAACGCCCACTCAAAGGTAACTAATAAAACGTGCATGAAAATATAACACCATTGATGACTATCAAAAGAGAATTCATGTTAAAGGAAAGTAATTATTCTCTTGGCACAGTGAAAGTAAACCTGAATGAGTCCAAATGAGGAAGCAGACTGTAATAAAGTGATTTGTGTGTGTCCCATCTGTCAGTATTGGCACAGTCATGTGTTTACACACAGGATGCCCCCGAGACCATCTAAATAATACGCAGAGTGGCATATAAACACACTTTAACAAATCTAATAAATCTGACAAACTCTAACACTAACATTGTAGGTTACATAAATGGCTTTAGGTAATTGAATTTATATAAAAGAATGGAGCGGCAGACCACATATGAGCACATATTTCGGACAACATAAATAAAATTGTGCTTCAAAGAGGATGTTTTCACAGTGATACCATAGATGATCTATTTTTGGCTCTAAAAAGGACCTTTTAGTGAAGAATTTTTAAAAGAAACATGTTTTGAAGAGCATTTCAATAATCTAAATAACTTTTTTTCCAATTGTTAAAAAAACTTTTGAGGAATAAAAAGTTTCCATGGATGTTAAAAGTGGAAACATCAATGCCAATAATGAGCTAAGAAAAAAAAAAAAAGATTCAACCTGATTAAAAATAAAATGGGAATTTTTTCCAGCGAAGCCAAAATCCAGTTTGGGTTCCCCAAAGACCCTTTCAGTACAAAGAACTATGCTTTTTTACTTTCATTATTATAGTGTGAAGACCATTTTAACAAACCAAAGAATGCCTTATTCACTATATAAAAAAATAATATAAATTTAAAGGTCCCACAAATGATAAAAGTTCTTAAATGGGACCTTTATTTTTAAGAGTGCATTCAATTAAGGTTAAAATTGTTTTTAAAAAGTAAAAACTGAGTAAAAATGGCATTAATCATTGTGAAAAGTTAAATGGATACAATAAATGGATAAAGTGGATAATATACCCTGGATAATATAATATAATAATATAATATAAATGGATACAATACCCTGCCACCCTGCCTCCCAATAGCAGTTAAATCTGGCAACCGCTAAAACATTAACTGTGTACTAAATGACATTTTACACATGAAAACAATGTGCGAAGCTATTTCTACCATCTGACGCATATTAATATAAATAATGGCCCATTAGTTCATTTATTTACTAACATGAACAAACAATGAACGATACATTTATTACAGCATTCATTCATCTTTGTAAACATTGGTTAATGAAAATAAAGTCACTCATTAGTTCTTGTTAACTCACAGTGGATTAACTAATAATAACAAGCGCAACTTTGGATTATAAGAATGCATTCGTAAATGTTGAAATGTGATTAATAAATACTGTACAAGATCGTTCATACTTATTCATATACTTATTATTAACTAATGGACCATTATTTTAAAGTGTTAACCTTAAGTGCATTCAAAAATGTTTTAAAAATATATGTCAAATTTCACATGAATCAGGTTTCCTGGTAAAACATTTTACAACATGAATATTTCCTCTCTCTTTACCTCTACTATGCACTGTAAATCACGTCAGTGCCACCCACAGCACATAATAAACGCAAAGAAATCACGACCTTATTCATAAATATGGGGTGGGGTCAAATAACCTAAAATCTGTGCTTGCAAGTGAAAGGTAATAGGTTCAATCCCAATAGATATTAAACTAGAAACTCAAACAAAAATGTTCCAGAAAGACTTAATGTCGCAATCCATAAAAGCTTCAGTTAATCACTATTTAGTGTGCAAGTGTGTAAGTTATCTTTGGGACAGTGAGCTGAAACTCAAACACTTTTTCCAGGCTGACTGAACTGACGGTACGCGCTCTTTTCTATGAAGGTACAGTAAATAAATGCGATGTTCCCTAATCATTCTCCACAGAAAAAAAAACGTTTAATAATCTTACACAACAAACCGTTTCACAATAGTCCTACCTTTCTTTTCCGGCGTCGCGCAGAAGCTCCCGGAGAGCAATAAGGTAAAAAACAATCCGATTTCAGTTGGTCCTGCCATTATTTGCGTTTGTAAGCTGTCGGGCTTCACTCCATACTTTAAAGGGCTTTTCTTTCCAGTCTTTGTAAGCGTTCAGATGTCTCGTCTTCGCGTATTCTTGAGGAAACTCGGCTGTAAACTTTGACAGCTCCTCCTCCTCCTGCGCGCTCCGAGATCCAGCACTGAATAAAGCGAACCGCTGGACGGAGCCGCGCGCGTGACGTCAGCGGCGGGAGGGTCACGCGCGGCCGGAGGAAGGTGCGACAGGACTTCAGGTGTTTTTATGTTTGCCTTTGTTTTGATTTAAAGCCAAAGTATCAAATTCTAACGATGCAAAGCAAATATAGAGATTATATACAGAGTAAATACGAAGAGTTCAAAAACTCTAGAGTTTGCTTTGCATCTGAACTCTTCATATTTTTCTTTATAATTTAAATATTTTCTTTTCGGCTTAGTCCCTTTATTAATCTGGAGTCGCCACAGCGGAATGAACCGCCAACTTATCCAGCATATGTTTCACACAGCGGATGCCCTTCCAGCTGCAACCCATCACTGGGAAACACCCACACACTCCCATTCACACACATACACTACGGACAATTTAGCTTACCCAATACACCCGCGCCAACACGGAGAGAACATGCAAACTCCACACAGAAATGCCAACTGACCCAACCGAGGCTTGAACCAGCGACCTTCTTGCTGTGAGGCGACAGTGCTACTCTCTGCGCCACCGCGCCGCCCACATTTATTTATTTATCAAACTTTTTTACTGTCACCTTCAATAAGTTTAATGTGTCCATGTTGCATAATTTCTTTCTGACAATTTTTTTTCCTGACCCCAAACCTTTAAAGGGATAGTTCACCAAAAAATAAAAATTCTGCCATCATTTACTCATCCATCACTTATTCCAAGCCTATTTGAGCTTCTTTCTTCTATTGAACACAAAAGAAGATATTTTGAAGCATGCTGGTAGCTGGTACCCATTAACTTAATAGTCATTTCTTTTTTCTAAAATGCAAGTCAATGGATACCAACAACCAGCATTCTTCAAAATATCTTCTTTTGTGTTCAACAGAAGAAAAAATCTCATAAAGAGGGATGGGGGTGTTGGGGCTATCCTTTTAATTAGACATAAAAAAGATGGGAAAAATATATTTTATCTGTCAATTAAGTTCTTTTAATATGAACCTTAATTTTTTTTTACATAACAGCCTTTTTGTTTTACTGCACAACTTAAATTCTGCCGTCACCAAAGGACAGTCATGTTTGATAGCAATTTCGCCCATGTAACTCATTTCTGTTTAGTAAAAGTGACAAAGTTACAGGTCACACCGTGTTGCAACAGTCACAGTCTCCTCATTTTAGTTGTTTCTCAATAATAAAATTAAAATCAAGCCTCGGGGCTGCACGGTGGCGCAGTGGATAGCACGTTCGCCTCACAGCAAGAAGGTCGCTGGTTCGAGCCTCGGCTGGGTCAGTTGACGTTTCTGTGTGGAGTTTGCATGTTCTCCCCGTGTTCGCGTGGGTTTCCTCCGGGTGCTCCGGTTTCCCCCACAAGTCCAAAGACATGTGGTATAGGTGAATTGGGTAGGCTAAATTGTCCGTAGTGTATGTGTGTGAATGAGAGTGTATGGATGTTTCCCAGTGATGGGTTGCAGCTGGAAGGGCATCCGCTGTGTAAAACATATGCTGGATAAGTTGGCGGTTCATTCCGCTGTGGCGACCCCAGATTAATAAAGGGACTAAGCTGAAAAGAAAATGAATGAATGAATGAAATCAAGCCTCCAGGAGCGGTCTCGGTTTCAGAAGAAATCTTAGCAATTTCACAAACCACTCTCAGATTTGCCAAGTATCTGCCTTAAAGGGGCCATGAACTACCTCAGCTTTTTGTAATTTCCTCTGAGGTTTTAATGTTTTTGATTTTTACATCAAAAACATCATATCATTTTGAAGTAATTTGACTATTTTCTGTCCTGTTTTTGACCCCCTCATCAGAATGCTATCTGTTTGAATGGGTTAGTGTGGAAC
>CAIGQV010016226.1:3395885-3411943 GCA_903798115.1 Danio jaintianensis | reverse complement strand
TTTCTTTCTTTCTTTCTTTCTTTCTTTCTTTCTTTCTTTCTTTCTTTTTACCACAGGTCATCATTATAAACAGCAAGTGCGCAAGATAGGCTACAACAGTATGGAAAGTTGGAGGAGTATCTACTGTTTCTGTCTTTTCATTTTTGGGGAATGATGGAGATATTTGGATAGAGAAGGATAATTAAAAACACTCTAATACAAACAATGAAATTTTCCGTATCAGCACTCTTGGAACGCTGCTTGTCCAAAACAAAAAGTTGCACAGTTGTATAAAGCAGCAGTAAGCTATAATCTGTTATAAAACCTTTTCTTACTGTCTTCTTTCCTCCTTTTATTTTCTTTCTTTCTTTCTTTCTTTCTTTCTTTTTATGGGTGTGTGGAAAGAGAGCAGTTTCGGAATTTTGTCCTTTGTCTTTCATAATGACAGAATTGATTTTAATTTAATAATTTTTTTCATTTTAGTCCACAGTGAACTATTTTTTCCCTTAACTGAAGCACTCTAGGGTCAACACGGTGGGTCAGTGGTTAGCACTGTCGCCTCACAGCAAGAAGGTCACTGGTTTGAGTCCCGGCTGGGACAGTTGGCATTTCTGTGTGGAGTTTGCATGTTCTCCCTGTGTTCGCGGGTGCTCTGGTTTCCCCCAAAGTCCAAACACATGCGCTATAGGTGAATTGAATAAACTAAATTGGCCGTAGTGTATGTGTGTGTGTGGATGTTTGTTTCCCAGTGCTGGGTTGCAGCTGGAAGGGCATCCGCTGTGTAAAACATATGCTGGATAAGTTGGTGATTCATTCCGCTGTGGCGACGCCTGATGAATAAAGGGACTAAGCTGAAGGAAAATGAATGAATGAAGCACTCTGACCATATTTATGTATTTGGATTATAAACTTCTGCAACAGCAATTTTAATAGTTGACCAAAACCCCTTCAATTATGAAACCTCCAAATGAGTAACACATGCATGACATTTCTTCTTCTATACTTATGCAAGTTACACTGTAAAAATTGCTGGGCTCCACACAATTCCTTCAGGTTGTCCCAACACAAATCGATTACGTTAACTTATTAGTTTTTACAAATATAAGTTCATTTAAGATAAATCAATTAGGTTGTCTGAAAAACAACTTAAAGGTGCAGTATGTAAGTTTGACACCCAGTGGTTGAACTAGGTATTGCATTCCTGGATCAAAACAAAGGCAAGCGCAGGTTGCCAGATTGACGACCAACAGGAGCAAGTCTGACGATCGAGCCTAAAGGCTTATTTAAATCGTGTTCTAAATAAAAGCAACGACATGCAATAGAAGAAATATTTTCCGTATTAAAAGGAGTTTCTGTCCTAAGCAACACCTCAAATTGATATATTAGAAACGCCTTCTATTTCTTGCAGCTGAACAACAAAACACTGACCATGATCACCTCAGGTACAGCTCATGTGCTTTATTCAGTGTTAAATACTAATAATGTGAGTTTGAATGCCATTTTACAGGACATTTATTGCCATACTACTGAAAGCAGCAGCAGATAGTTCACCTCAGATCTTGAAAATAAAATAAACAGTTTAAAATTGAACTTTAGAACTGTGACTTACTATCAGTGATTCAGCATGTACATTTAATAATGTTAAAGAGGTTTAATATGTATTAATTAGATTATAAATCTTAATATTTCGTGAGTGAGTGCATATTCTGTGCTTCTGAATGGCTGTATTTAAATTTCTGTCGTGTTTCGTCTGGTGCAAACATCCCAATTGCTTATCACTGCAAATCTCATCACGTAGCGTGTTGTTAGTACACAGTGTTACAATGTAACCTGCTCACCTAATGTTTACGTTCATAATATTTATATTATTTGCTAATTAATAACCACCTCTTGTGAAACTCTGAATCTGTGTCTCATTTCGGAGTCTGCTACTGTTCACTGGAGCTCGCATTTCGGTCATGGGCGGGTTAAAAAAACAAAAACAAGACAGCGTTCCAGCACAACCCACATTTTCAAAGCAGAATAACTGACTTCAGCATTGTTTTTCAGATAAACAAGAATGTTCACTTTGCATGTTTCTCTGTCTGCAAACATATTATGGCGTTTTTATGCTTTAGAAGAGTCAAAAACTTACATACAGCACCTTTAAGTGTTGTGTTGTTTCAACTCATTTTAAATAAGTAGTTTGAACAAGCAGCAAAAGTAATGTTTTGAGTGTAGCACAAGCGCTTAAAAGAAAACAGTCTTCACTAATGGCAGTGTGATTTGATGCCCGCTGCCAATAGCTGGAACAATAACAGACCGAACTGTTAGAGAATCTTTGTTTTTGCCTATTGAATAATGCTCAGATCAACTCAAATATTTATAGAGATCTGTTGTCACATAATCAGAGGACTGCGTTCCATTACTGAGAGTCAAACAGATATCGGAAAATCTAATTTAATCAGAGACATATGTGCGTTCTTCTCCATTTGAAAAGATTAAAATAATAAAAGCTTATTTTAATCCCTCATGTACAGCAGGATCAATCCAGTCCAGGAAAGATTCACTCCAGTTATACACTGCATGACCCCAAAATATATTTAGGGATAAATATGAGAGTGATTTATTTGAATTGTGTCATCACTTGTCATTGATTATATGAAAACCTGCGCATATTAGCTATAAATTTACCAAAATATGAAATGCTAGATTGCATTGGCGAAAAAAAAAAAACATTTTGTGAAATTGCCTTGACATCTTCATATGTAAAATATTGATATATTATACTACAGTGCTGTTGAATGCTTGATTCTGATTGGCTAATACACATTCTAAGGCTCCGATCACAACAAATGTGTTTTTTTCGGTGAGAGGCGAATTTGAACTGGTTTCTGTTGGTAGTGAAGCTTTTCTTTTTTCCCAAGCTGAGCATTTTTTGTAAGTTAGTTTGTTTGTTTGTTTGTTTTTTTGTTGTTGTCAATGGAAATGTCATGTTTTTAAAATGCAGGTAGAATTTTAAAATTCTCAGACAGTTGGAGAATCGCTCACAGAGGCATTTTTAGCTTCGCAAAAAGATTTAGATGGACACATGCCCAAAGCAACGCCCAAAACGCTCACTGCCAATAGAAAACCGGCGCCTTTGGTTTATTTGCCATACTAATCTGAGTGGCTGCCATTAAACAAATCAACTCTGTGCTGAAAAAGCAGCCGGCGTCAAGCAAAAAAAGCACCAAAAAACATTGATTCAGTGGTTGCCTAGCAACATAAAAAGCACAGTGCACTGCTCACTGAAAAGCACGTTTGGTGTGATTGGACCATAAGGGGTGGAATATTTTTAAATAAACATACAGCTAAAGTATTCCCAGACAGGTTTTGACCCCAGTACAATTCCATATCACTGCACTGAATGATTTCAGTTATTTCACAGCTACAACAATTAAAAGTCACATCACAACAAGCTTTCGACGTGATTAGATGTACAGCATTTGAAACTATCTCACAAAAACCTGACAAATGTCTTGAAATGCAACACCTGAACAATGCTTTAGGTGTAGGAGCCATAGTATCTTAAATTTGAGTTGAACAAATCCTTATGTTTTAGACATCTTCTGATATACCAAAGCTATCTCATGGCAATTCGAAACTTTTTGATTTAGTGGCTAATTCGTATGAATTTGTACGATGTCATTCATGCAATTTAGTACAATTCGCTCATCCATCAATGACGGCTGGGTTTAGGGGTGGGGTTTAGTGCCACGCCTCCTTTTAAAAATAAAATCGTACATTTTCGTACAACTGAATTTGTACGAATTAGCCACTAAAATGACAAAAGGTAAAAAATATGTTATGTTCCCTCATGAGATCAGGCTGGATAAACATATACTGTGTTGTTTCAACTCAACTGGGTAAAATATTGAAAATAATAAAAACAAATCTTAATTAACAAAAAACTTAACCTAATTGTCCTGTTTGTTCATGGTCTACACACATTTCGAATGAAACAATACAGCATTTTTATTATAATAATATTTTTAACGTTTTCTTTCTGGGCGGCGCGGTGGCGCAGTGGGTAGCACTGTCGCCTCACAGCAAGAAGGTCGCTGGTTCGAGTCCCGGCTGGGTCAGTCGGTATTTCTGTGTGGAGTTTGCATGTTCTCCCCGTGTTGGCGTGGGTTTCCTCCTGGTGCTCCGGATTCCCCCAGAAGTCCAAAGACATGCGCTATAGGTGAATTGGTTAAGCAAAATTGTCCGTAGTGTATGTGTGTGAATGGGAGTGTATGGGTGTTTCCCAGTGATGGGTTGCAGCTGGAAGGGCATCCGCTGTGTAAAACATATGCTGGATAAGTTGGCGGTTCATTCCGCTGTGGCGACCCCTGATTAATAAAGGGACTAAGCCGAAAAGAAAATGAATGAATGAATGAACATTTTCTTTCTATTTTCTAAAAAGCCAAATAATCTCAAAACTGACCAACACATGGGAATTTTTTTTACCTTTAGTCTTGCTTTAACAGCACAAAACAATAAGGGTGAATTAACTGGCACATACAGTGCTCAACATATATGAGTTCACCCCTCACAATTCTCTCATTAAAAGTAACATTTTCTATAGAAAGCTTAACAATATTATATTTGTGCATATACATTAGATTAGTCAGTACTAAAGCCAAATCTGGAGCTAATCTAACAAAATAACTTATGATAACTGCCCAAAAGTAGTTTATATGTTAGGGAAAAATATTAAATACAATAAAAAAAAAAGCAAATATCATCAGAAACAAAAAATGTGTAAAATTTTGTTGAAATTTTGTAGTTTGTAATTTTTTTCTCCAATATTTTGCTTGAATTTAAACGTATTATCTTTCCATTTCTAAAGATGTTTAGTGACTAAAATATTATTTTAGTAAATATATCCGTTTAATAAATCTGTTTTGTTTAAATGCACCAAAATACATGACATATATTCACTGAGAAATGAATAAAAATATTCATTTTCAAAATGGGGTGTATTCAATTAGGCTGTTGTATATGAAATTGTGGACATAAGGTGATTTACATACATTTGCACAGTACAGTGCACTTATTTACACCAATTAACACACACACACACACTCAGACACAGTCAGCAGGGGTCACGTCTGAGTTCAAGGATGCCATCTGGGTGCAGACAGATTATTAACAGCCCTATTCTGTTGACATTGTTTTATTCTTCATTGATTTTCACAATAGTGAAGCGGTTTGTGTCTCCAAGTGTTAACATTTTTCATCTGGATCATGTTCTTCTTTAAGTCCTGTTTGCTGGCTCTCTCGTCAGTTATTAGGCTGTTTATTGACGCAGAAGAGCGAATGTGGGTCTCACAGACGTTTGATCCTGCATGAGGACGTCCAGCTGGACACTAGAGGAACCGTCCAAATGAAAGGAAAAGACCTGGACACACACAAACAAAAGACAACACTGCAGTGAGGTTTATTACAGGGTTATTTAAAGGGATAGTTCACCCAAAACCGATAAAAAAGATGATTTACTTACACTCAAGTGGTTCCAAACTTTAATACAAAACAAGATATTCTGAAGAATGTTAAGCCATTGACATCCATAGCAGGAACAACAAATAGTATGGAAGTCAATAGCTTAACATTCTTCAAAATATCTTCTTTTGTGTTCAACAGAAGATTCATTCACTCATTTTCCTTCGGCTTAGTCTCTATTTCAGAGGTTGCCACAGCAGAATGAACCACCAACTATTCCAGCATATGTTTTACGCAGCGGATGCCCTTCCAGCCGCAACCCAGTATTAGGAAACACCCATACACACTCATTCACACACACACTCATACACTATAGACAATTTAGTTCATCCAATTCACCTATAGCGCATGCACAGCAAAATCCTCTGAGTAAAATTTACTCAGTTTAGATAGTATTTGTTGCCTCTCAAAAATTGAGTTAAAGTTACTCCTGTTAATGAGACAATGAAAGGATTAATTGGGTGATGATTGAGCACTGATGATGAACACCTGCTGTTAATAAGCAGAAACACAAAAGAGAAACACAAAACTACAAGCCTTAGTTGAAATCAGCTGAAATATAATACACTGAATCTCTCAAAATCTCAGCAGAGGATCATTAAGCAACTCCACAAACAGCAGCTTTACTTTTTACCAACCTGTTTGCCCTTATTAAAAGAGGGACCAAATACTCTCTGAACTGAATAAATTTTACTCAGAGGATATTGCTGTGTGTCTTTGGACTGTGGGGGAAACCGGAGCACTCGGAGGAAACCCACGCCAACACGGGGAGAACATGCAAACTCCACACAGAAATGCCAACTGACCCAGCCGGGCCTCGAACTAGCGACCTTCTTGCTGTGAGGCGACAGTGCTAACCACTGAGCCACCGTGCCGCCTTTCAACAGAAGAAATAAACTCAAACAGATTTTGAACAAGTGGAGTTAACGATGACAGAATTTTCATTTTGGTGTGAGCTGTCACTTTAAGGATGTGCTCATCATGTTATCTTTTATTTTTTTCCTCATCGGCACATCTCAGGGCACACATGGAGTACTGCCAAAACCTACAAGCTGACTTCACTCAATTCTGACTGAAAATGATTTGTACTCCACAGAAAAGGGATATGAACTTAACTCAACTATCAGTGATCTTTGAATTAAAGCCTCAAAGCAAAGTAATCGAATGTGTTATTGCTAGCTAGCCATTAAGCGCTTTTAGCCAAAGTCTCTTTAAGGTAAGTCATTTCATTCGGTGGCCATCTTTGAATTGCCTCTCGAGCAGTATGCTCTGTCATTCTGTTTAAATGGGGAAACATCAAATTCTCCAAAATTGTTTGCCAAGCTTACGATTAAATTTCATATTAGGAATCACCAATAAGATCAACGTAGGCTCGTTCTGAAAATGAAGCCCTATATACATTTCTGGAGATCGCGAATTATGTAGCCAGAAGTACGTATGGCTGCGTTTCATTTTTAAAATAAAAGCTACAGAGATTGACCGCGATGACGGGGTTCGAGTCCGGTAAAGAACGGTTCCAGAAAGCAGGTAGGACAAAAACAAAAGGCAATAAATACAATAAACAAGTAAATAACAGGGTGAGAACGTGGTAAAATGTGATAACATGGTAAAAATCAGGCGGCCGCGAGGGCTTTTCTTATTCTGGATTGCTTTTGAAAACACTGTCGGTTGGGTTTAGGGAAGGGGTGGGTGGGGGTATTGGTCGGTTGGTCAGTCAGTCAGTCGACAGCGGCCTCTGGTGGATTTACTTGAGAAGAGCAGGCACGAATGGCAATTGCAAGAGAAATTTAAAATCTGAAAAAGCGTACACAGCGGCCTCTGGGACGTATTTGGTACTCTCCAGAAATATATATAGGGGTACGTTTTCAGAATGAGCCTGGTTGAGTTCCTAGCCATATCGACCTAGAAAATAGCAACCTTTTGTTCTCCGTTGGTCTTATAAATACAGAAGAATCCAGCCTTAAACAGGAAAGTTATTGAAACTCTTTGGTCATTTTTGAGCGAGATGCTAATGGTGTAATCCAATTCAATGATCTATGCTAAGCTAAGCTACAGTAAAAGTGACCTGAAATCAGTTTAACGGATTAAAAAATGGTAAAACTCTACTATTTAATTTATTAAAATTCTACTACTTAAGAGGAGTTGTAAAATTAGCTTATTTTCCAGAAAGAAAGAAAGAAAGAAAAAGAAAGAGGAATGTTCCTACAGACCAGACTGCAAAATCTATAACCGAACAAATAAATACTTTACATTCATTTAGATGGGAAACTATTTTTGGGGGGCATAAAAATGGAAAATTTTACCTGGATTTTGTGTTTGTGTAATATACAAAATACACTTCACAATACAATTCTCTCTCTCTCTGTCTCTCTGTGGTTTTCCTGGATCCATGTGAACTTTTATTTAACAACCTAACATGCAAAATAAACGTACGAAAACATTACGCTCAGTTCACACCTAATTATATTCTTTCACAATATGTTATTTTCATAATAACTGCCCCTTTTAAAGGAGTACTTTTTCCCTCGATGCAAGAATAAGTCGTTACATTTTAATTACATCCACAAACACAAACTGATTCTTTCTTTAAGTAACACAAGCTCAAGAATTTCTTCTCCAGGAAGGCGTTGGAAACCTAAATGAGGTCAGTTTGGCTTTCATGTTGTCTTTATTGTGGTAATGTGACATATTGTCTTGTGTGTGTGATTGACAGGTGGGCAGCAGAGAGCCTGAAGGAGAACAGCTGCTGTGGAACGCAATAGAGCTACTCCTCTTCTTAATTAAGTCTAATTATGTTTTCCTCTGTGTCGGTGAGGCCTGAGGCAGCTTCAGCAAAGGAGCGGCTCTCCAGGTCACAGTGGTGGACACTTCGCAATCAGAGCAGAACTGCTAAGCTGATTTGTTACTGGACGTGGACTGTGAACGTAACGACTAAATGTGCTGTGGTTTACTTATTATGGTTGTGATTGATGCGTTAAACATTTGTGATGGCAAGTGCTCAAGTGAGTCACTTTTAAACCTTTAAAGGAGTCAAACAAAGCAGAACAATACACAGGGCAAAAGATACACGACAGAAAGAAGCTTGACTGTGAAAAGCGATTAGTTACATTACTTTATAAAGTGAGTAAACCTGTTGTAACTTGGAACTGTTAAGTTGACATAACTTAATTGTTATGATTATGCACATAATTTACTTAATAATTTTAAACCAACGAGTTTACTCACTTTTAAAGGGCACATATGATAAAAATCATCGTTTGTAAGCTGTTTGGACAGAACTGTGTGTAGGTTTAGTGTGTTCACAGTCATATTGGGGTGCTATAAAGACAATAAGTCTCTTTTTTTTTTACATTTCCGGATGTTAAATAGGATCCAAATCCCTCCCGTTTTGAGGCCCACCTCAATGTGACGTAGGAGTGTGTTTTTTTCCGGCCTCTGAATTGATTGACAGCCGCATATTAACATGTCTCCGTAATAAGCAACTGGGATTAAAAGATCTGTTCAGCTCTCTGTGATCATCTGCTCTTCAAGAATGAGTTTTACAAGTTTAAAACGTTTTTAAAACAGTGCATGTTTGTAATGAACACAGTAAAATCGCTACGTAATTCATCACCACAGCCGCATGTCCGTACAATTATAAAAGAAAACGCTTCAATCCCGGTTCATGGACTTAAATCAGGTTTATTTTGGACATTAACATAACGGATGTCCATACGGCAGTGTATACTGATGTGTATCCTGTCACATTTGCCGTGCAAAAACAGTGCAAAGCCAAATGTGTGTGTGTGTGTGTGTTTGCGAGCGTGAACTTTATAACAATATTGTGTGTGACTCATTGTTGCAGAAAGGCTTGAATTAACTCCACAACAAATATATCAGGGCGCAGTGGGTAGCATGATCGCCTCACAGCAAGAAGGTCACTGGTTCGAGCCCCGGCTGGGACAGTTGGCATTTCGATGTGGAGTTGCATGTTCTCCCCGTGTTCGCGTGGGTTTCCTCCGGGTGCTCTGGTTCCCCCACAGTCCAAAGACATGCGGTACAGGTGAATTGAATAAGCAAAATTGGCCGTAGTGTATGTGTGTGAATGAGAGTGTATGGATGTTTCCCAGTGTTGGGTTGCAGCTGGAAGGGCATCCGCTGCGTAAAACATATGCTGGAATAGTTGGCGGTTCATTCCGCTGTGTCGAACCCTGATTAATAAAGGAACTAAGCCGAAAAGAAAATGAATGAATGACAAATATATCAAATAACAGTTGGGAAAGTTCTTACTATAGTAAGGGAGATCTGCTTCATTCTTGTCGGTCACTGTGCTGTCTATCTACGTGAAGGCTACAGCTCTGACACGCACATGGGAACGATAGGCGGGGGGGGAACTAGCTCAGTTGCATTAAAGGCACAGGCAACAGCTACAATGTCCAAACAGCTCAAATTTCCCAGATTTAAAAAGGTCTAATAATTAATCTGATGGGTATTTTGAGCTGAACACATTCTGGAGACACAAAAGACTTATCTTAAATCTTGAAAAAGGGGTAAAATAGGTGCCCTTTAAGTAAAGTCAACTAATCGCTTTTAAAGCAATGGGTTTACTCACTTTTTTAAGTAAAGTCAACTAATCGCTTTTTACAGTGCATTAAATACACATAAGCAAAACTTTCAGAATCTAATCTCAGTACCACATGGATCACATATTATAAATACCAAAAAATTTTCAGTTGTCAAAATTTGAAGTGGATCAAAAACTGTAATCAAAGTTGTCTTAAAACAATTAAACACCCATTCCTGTCTTAGGACAACTTTGAAAAACCTTTTTGATCCACTTCAAATGTTGACTACATTCAGATATTATAAACACATTGTAGGTTAAGTGTGCAAAGGAGAAAGATCTGAGGTAAAATGGTAGAAAGTTCAGATACAGAGTACATGTACAGAGTTTTTGTCTTCTTTCTAGTCCAAATATCTAAAAATTAAAGAAGAATTCCTAAATCAAGAAGCATTTTCTAGACATGCAAAGAAATGTTTTTCCTTACCCTATTGGCAGATTATTTTGCTTGTTTTAAGTTTAAACTCACTCAATTTTGACATATTATTTCTTAAAACAAGACTATATTTTTCTGCTTGTCTAGAAAATACTTCTTGATTTAAACATTTTTAGATAATTGGACTAGAAACAAGACAAAAAATCTAAGGAGGAAAGAAGAAGTTTTCTGCAGGGAATGATAAATGAACATAAGCTCATTCTCCTACTCAACACAGGCATTTTTTTCGAGCGTTTGCTCCGCGCTGTGAAAGGTGTGTTGTGTAAGAGCAGATCAGACGTTGCCAAACACACTTGTCACAGCCTGTACGTCACCATGACTCCTGGATAAACAATAAATACCTGCAACTCCTGAAACCCAGTGGAGCTTTCTAAACACAAGGTGGATCTGCTCTCACTTTAGACTCAATGCAAAGCTGACCTGCAAGTTCACTACATGGGTGAATGATGCTATAACACTCTCAGAAATAAATGTACAGTAGCTATCACTGGGGTATTAACTTTTTAAAGGATTCAACTTTATTCCTAAAGGGTCTATATTTGTAACTTCATTCATTCATTCATTTTCCTTCGGCTTAGTCCCTTTATTCATCAGGGGTCGCCACAGCGGAATGAACCGCCAACTATTCCAGCATATGTTTTACGCAGCGGATGCCGCAACCCAGTACTGGGAAACACCCATACACTCTCACGTTCACACACACTCCAATTTAGTGGGGTCAATTTAGTTCATCCAATTCACCTATAGCGCATGTGTTTGGACTGTGGGGGAAACCGGAGCACCCGGAGGAAACCCACAACAACACGGGGAGAACATGCAAACTCCACACAGAAATGCCAACTGAACCAGCCGGGACTCAAACCAGCGACCTTCTTGCTATGAGGCGACAGTGCTAACCACTGAGCCACCAGTTGCTGACCCTAACTTAAACATCAGTGGTTCAAATTAATTTCTTTTTTTGAACATAACTTGTATATACAGATTACATGTTCATAACTAACACATTTTCAGCTAAAATAGCAAATAACGTGATATATCTCAGTATTCTAGTTTCAACCAAATATCATTTTTTTCCTCACCTGATGTCAACTTTCTTGGAATCTGAAGTGCTGCATTGAGCAAAGGATTACTCTAGGTTTTGTTAGAAATTATCTAGAATGCATTACAACAGATGGGTTTAACAAATAAAACATTAGACAACAACAAAAAAACTGCTGGTTTGAAATAGGTCTTGATTCATACACACAGCTTGGGCAGCCTGTAATTGTTATTGTACAGTTATTAATTAACAGTTATTAACCATCATAATCAATAGCTGTTAAGATGATAATAATAAAAATCTGTAAATGTGTGCAACCAGGGTTAATAAAGGTATGTATGTATGTAAAATACTACAGTCATTTATACAACCCCAAATCAGAATAAGTTGTGACAGTATGGAAAACACAAATTAAAAAATAAAGTAGTGATTTCTAAATTTACTTTGACTTGTATTTTATTGCAGACAATACAGCAAACATTATTTAATGTGTTCCTTATGATTTTTATTATTTTTTCAAAATAAACACGTATTCCAATTTTGGTTCTTGCAACACATGTCAAAAACGTTGTATCAGTAAAGCATTTAGCACTTTGCAATGTTGCCATTCCTTTTCACAACACTTAAAAGACGTATAGGGACTGAAGACACCAAGTGATGAAGTGTTTGAGGTGTAATTTTGTCCCATTCCTCCTGCAAACAAGTCTTAAGATGGGCAACAGTACGGGGTCTTTGTTGTCGCATTTTGTGCTTCAAAATGCACCACACATTCTCTATTGGAGACAGGTTGGGACTGCAGGCAGGCCAGTCAAGTATCCTCTTCATCCGCAGCCAGGACTACAAAGTGTACAGAATGTGGTTTTGCATTGTCTTGTTGAAATATGCATGGGTGTCCCTGGAAAAGAAGGCAGCATATTGTGCTCCAAAATCTCTATGCACCTTTCAGCATTAATGGTGCCATCACAGAAGTGCAAGTTACCTTTGCCAAGGGCACTGACACAACCCTATACCATGACAGACCCTGGCTTTTGGACTTGTTGCTGGTAATGGATGGATGATCCTTTTCTTCTTTGGTCCAGAACACACGGCGTCCATTTTTCCCAAAACATACCTGAAATACTGATTCATCTGACCACAGTACACGTTTCCACTGTCCACTTCTGGACACTGTTAACATAGGGCTTCTTTTTGGCACAGTACAGTTTTACCTGCCATTTGTGGATGTAACTACGTATTGTGGTACTTGACAAAGGTTTGCCAAAGTAGTCCTGAATGAGTCCATGTGGTGATATCGCTTATAGATGAATGAGGATTCTTGATGCAGTGCCGCCTGAGGGGTCGGAGATCATAGTTGTTCATTTCAAGTGTGTGAGTGAGGCAGAGAGAAGTATCATCATGACGGCTTTGTTTCTGGATCACCTGAGCAACGTAAATTATAGCGTTCATCGCTCTGTGTGAAAATGAAAACCTTGAGCTTATTTTTAATTGAGTGCTATTAATACTCGTGAAAGCAGAGGCCACTGCAGATGCCTCTTTATCTGTAATGTATAAAGCAGATGAATTCATTCTCCCCTTTCTGAGACCATCCTGCTATTATCACTCTGCTGCTGTCATTTATCTTGCTGTTATACCGCATAAATACTCAACTTTTCCCAAATATGCTGAAATAACTTTTCCTTACTATTCTGTTCCTCATAGAAATCGATGTGGCTTTTAATGGGACAGTCGTTCAAAAATGAAAATGACCTCATCAATTATTCTCCCTTATGTGACTTTAAACCTATTTTAAGTTGATTTCTTCTGTTGAGCACAAAAGAAGATATTTTGAAGAATGCTGGCATCCATTGACTTCCATAGTAGGAAGAAAAATACTATGGAAGTAAAGGGCTGTCACCAGCATTCTTCAGAATATCTTTCTTTTGTGTTCAACAGAAGAAAGAAACTCAAATGGGATTTGAACAAGTTAACGTGAGTAAATGACATAATTTAAATTTTGGTGGAAACTATCACTTTACGTTTAATAATAATAATAATAATAATAATAATAATAATAATAATAATAATAATAAATAAAATACATTTGTAATGATGTAACCATTTCAGTAAATTATGGAATTTAGGTCATTTGCTATAGATTTGGATATTTTTTATCTTTATAACAGTTTTAGCACCACCTTGTGGCCGATTTTGTTACCAATTTTTTTGCTTTAAACTAGTTCACCCAAAAATAAAAATTACCTCACTTTTTACTCTCAGGTGGTTCCAAACCTTTATGAGTGTCTTTCTTCTAAACACAACACTAAAGAAGATGTTTTGAAGAAATCTGAAAACCATTGACATCCATATCTTAGGAAAAACAACTGTAAGTGGTAACAGGTTTCAAATATCTTACTTGGGTGAGTAAATGATGACAGAATTTTCATTTTTTTGCATCTGCTTCTATTAAATTACTCGTTGAGAAATTATATGCTTTTTGGTATATTTTTCAAAGCCAAAGTATATATATATATTTATATATATAAAATTTCTGTCAACATTTACAAGCAGTTAAGTGGTATATATTGACATAAATAGGGGAAGCAATTGTGGCTAGTTGTTTCCAACATTCTTCAAAGTATCTTTTTTTGTGTTAAACAGAAAAAGAAACTGATTAATCATCAATAAATGATGACAGAATTGTAATTTGAGAGTGAACTGTTCCTTTTAATGGTTATAGGTCTTCCAGTATATTCATATCCAGTGAACTGCACACAAAAATGACCATTTTTAGCTATATGACCTCCCGCATAGAAATCTGATATATATGCAAATTAGATAAATAACATATTTGGATTTCACATATATAAAATGTGGGGCGCCACGGTGGCGCAATGGGTAGCACGATCGCCTCACAGCAAGAAGGTTGCTGGTTCGAGCCTCAACTGGGTCAGTTGGCATTTCTGTATGGAGTTTGCATGTTCTCCCCGTGTTCGCGTGGGTTTCCTCCGGGTGCTCCGGTTTCCCCCACAAGTCCAAAGACATGCGCTGTAGGTGAATTGGGTAAGCTAAATTGTCCGTAGTGTATGTGTGTGAATGAGTGGGTGTGGATGTTTCCCAGTTGGAAGGGCATCCGCTGCGTAAAACATATGCTGGATAAGTTGGCGGTTCATTCCGCTGTGGCGACCCCAGATTAATAAAGGGACTAAGCCGAAAAGAAAATGAATGAATGAATGAACAAGGACAACTATCTCAACATTTGTTAGCACTTTGGCTAACTCAAAAATTCACATTATATCTTCCAAGGTGGAAAATATTAAGCTATAAAGCAAATGCATTTTGGTATCATCACTATAATAAAGGCATAGAAGCAGACCTGTTTAAATTAATAATAATAGAATAGAATTCTATGTGTCATTGTATCAAAGAAAGATACACTGCATGTCAGTAGTAGCCTATATAATGCCTACCTCAGTCATTTTGACTGACGAGTGCTTTATAAAGTATAATTCTTTAAATAGTGAACCACCCCCATCTTGTGGTGCATGAAATGTCTACCGTCTCACAGATGTACAATTTCACATTTTTCATTGTATTATTTACATTTTCGATTGGTCGACAATCAATTTAGCCTAATAGTTTCCTCAAACATCCGCGAAATTTCAATATTTGTGAATATTACTACATATCTGACCCATTATATTTGTATTTTAAGGTTGTAAAATATTAAATTGGATTGTATTAAAGAACAAAAATTACATAGGGGATTGTATCCAAACTTAAAATATATATAATATATTATTCCAATATAATTAATTATTAATAGCCCTTTCCGGCCCTCCTCAAACATCAACCGTAATGTTTAAGGTAATATCTCATTAAACAGACGGTGTCCCGCCCACCCAAGACCCCATTTTACACGTTCATTGATCTGGGATTGACAAGCGAGAAAGAAGAATGAAGGAAGAATGAATGGTGCCTACTAGTCAACAAGCATCACTGCCCAGCGAGTCAGAGCGCATGCGCAGTGCTTACGCTCTGGATGCTGCTCAATATAGAAAAAAAGCAACCTGCCAGCTCGCCAAGGTAGCGTTTCAAAGCAGGAGAAATGTCTCGAAATAATGCCTCGGATATTAAAGATGGATTGCGGATTGCAAGACAAATGACACAATGTGCGGACGCCGATGCTTCTCCGCGCTGCGATCGTTTCATCTTCGGTCCAAAATGCCACTTGCTTAACTGACATACGAGGATATAGAGACACAAATAGTCGCCTAAAACGGACTATCAAGCGAATTTACAAATATGAACGTTACGCTGCTTAAAAAGCGAAGGCTGGACTGTGTGTATGCGCTGCTTTTCTGGCTCCATAACGCAATGTGGATGTGCCGTTCGGCGGCCGAAGAGCATCAATTCAGCGTTGAGGTAAGACTGGCCCAACATCAGCATCAGCATCTTCTGCTTGAGTCATGAACACACACACACACACACACACACACACACACACACACACACACACA
>CAIGQV010016226.1:3323761-3388252 GCA_903798115.1 Danio jaintianensis | reverse complement strand
CATGTCTTTGGACTTGTGGGGGAAACCGGAGCACCCGGAGGAAACCCACGCGAACACGGGGAGAACATGCAAACTCCACACAGAAATGCCAACTGGCCCAGCCTAGGCTTGAACCAGCAACCTTCTTGCTGTGAGGCGACAGCGCTACCCACTGCGCAGCCCTTTTACACCATTTTACTTTGCCAAAAAATGTAGATAATTTACTGACATGTAGAAATTAAAATCAATGAAAACTCTAGCCTTCACAAGAGCAGAAAATAAACATATGCTGGATAAGTTGGCGGTTCATTCCGCTGTGGCGGCCCCAGATTAATAAAGGGACTAAGCCGAAAAGAAAATGAATGAATGAATGAAAACTCTAGCCTTCACAAGAGCAGAAAATAAAACGAAACAAAACACCAACGTTTCACCCAGATATCTGTTCAATCTTGTTCCTTTTGCTCATCTGTACAGCTAGTTTGGCTTGACCTGAAATAAAATTCAGTAATTTACATTTAAAACGTTTCCTCTTCATAAATTTAGGCCCTAATACAACAGTTTTGGTCCAAAAGATTTCATTCATCGAAACAAGTAGAAATACTTCTTAATACAACAAATAAGACTACGAGAGAGAGAGAGAGAGAGAGAGAGAGAGAGAGTAATCTTCTTTCTTTCTTTCTTGTTTGTGTATTTATTTATTAGTATTCTAACTGTGTGGTTTTCGTGTGTGTGTGTGTATGTATACAGTATATGTATTATACAATCACTTAACGATTGTATCGATTGTTTATGTAATCCGCAATGCTTTGGCAATACTTGACAAGTCATGAGAATAAAGCTCTTTTGAACTGAATTGAATTGAGAGAGAGAGGGAGGGAGAGAAAGAGAGAGAGAGAGAAGAAGAAGTGAATAAATTCTTCTGCGGATAGAGAAAGACATGCTCCCTTAAGCAGAAACAGTACCCTGAGCAGTTCGTGTTCATGCAAAGCCATAGCACAGAACACATTTTTGAGGGGTTATTTTAATGGGAAATTAATTGAACAATGTTACAGTTGGAAAAGCTGTCATTTGCCTTACTATATACACTCAAATAAATGATTTTTACTGCTTGTTCAAACTACTGATTTAAAATGAGTGGAAACTACACAATTCTTGAGATGTTTTTGGGACAACTTAATTTTTCATGTTCAATCAACTTTAATTTGTTAAGTTAACTTAATCGATATGGGCGTCACGGTGGCGCAGTGGGTAGCACGATCGCCTCACAGCAAGAAGGTCACTGGTTTGAGTCCCGGCTGGGTCAGTTGGCATTTCTGTGTGGAGTTTGCATGTTCTTCCGGTGTTCGCGTGGGTTTCCTTCGGATGCTCCGGTTTCCCCCACAAGTCCAAAGACATGCAGTACATTGGGTAAGCTAAATTGACCGTAGTGTATGTGTGTGAATGAGTGTGTATGGGTGTTTCCCAGTGATGGGTTGCAGCTGGAAGGGCATCTGCTGTGTAAAACATAAGCTGGATAAGTTGGCGGTTCATTCCGCTGTGGCAACCCCAGATTAATAAAGGGACTAAGTCGAAAAGAAAATGAATGAATGAACTTAATCGATTTGTGTTGGGACAACATGAATGAATTGTGTGGGACCCAGCATTTTTTTAGAGTGTATGTTACTGTACACTGTAATAAATGCTAGGTTCCACACAATTCCTTTATGTTGTCCCAACACAAATCGATGAAGCCAACTTAATTGATTCAATTGCAAATTAAAGTGGATTGAACATAAAACAATTAAGCTGTCACCCCCTAAAAAAATAAACATGTAATAATAGTGTTTGTTCAACTCATATTAAATAAGTAGCTTGAACAAGCAGCAAAAGTGTGTACCACAATCCAAAAATACAATAGTCTAGACACACCTTGGCTAGCTAATCAAGCTCTTATGCCGCGGTCACCCTAGAGTTTGTGCGTGCGAAATTCTGTGGTACGGCGCTGCAAAAAGGGGCGGGATTAAACAAGATGATTAGATGTTTAAAAAAAGCGAGCGATTGGTCCATATTTGAAATTTCTGTCCAAGAGGTCATATTTTGATCTTAGATTGGTCTCATGCAGTCACGTGATGCGATTTCGCAGGTCAGAGTTCACCAAGCTTGAACTTTGCAACGCAGCGAACTGCGAAACTTGTCGCATGAGCTTGCGTTTCCGGTCTGACGCATTCGCGTGCGTATGAATGGAAGTCTATGGGGCGAAAAGTCCAGTGTGACCGCAGCTTTTCTAGGCTTTCTAGAAACATCTTGCAGGTGTGTTGAGGCAAGTTGGAGCTAAAATCTGCAGGACACCAGCCCTCCAGGACCGAGTTTGAGAACCCCTGGTCCAGTTTAATTGGTGATGTCATGTACTAAACAAAGCAGAATAGAATAGCAGTCCTGTCTGCAGAATGAAGTAGATTAGGCTTAAACTAAACCCTAATCTAAAACAATAGGGATTTATTTTGACTGTGATCAAAAGTGACTGGAACTAACCTATGCACACCCTCCAGCCAATCAGAATCAAGAATATCAACAGACCATGGAATAAGGTTGATGTAAATGATTGATGCGTCCGAGCGTAGTGTTTGCATAAATAAAGTGATCAGGTTGATGTGTGCCATTCATGCCACAACTTACTGTTACAAGATGTGCATACTAGCCAGTCCTCCTTCTACTTCTACTTAGTTTTAAATACTGTAATACGCTTAATATCAGGAGAAGATGAGCATACAGTTAAAGTCAAAATTATTCGCCCTCCTGTAAAGTTTTTTCTTTTTCAAATATTTCCCAAATGATGTTTAACAGAGCAAGAAATTTTTCACAGTATTTCCTACAATATTTTTTCTTCTGGTGAAAGTCTGATTTGTTTTATTTCGGCTAGAATAAAATAAGTTTTTAATTTTTTAAAAAGCATTTTAATAAGCATCAATATTATTAGCCCTCTTAAACAATATTTTATTTTTCGATTGTCTACAGAACAAACCATCGTTATACAATGACTTGCCTAATTACCCTAACTTGCCTAATTAACCTAGTTAAGCCTTTAAATGCCACTTTAAGCTGAATACTAGTATCCTGAAAAATATCTAGTCAAATATTATGTGCTGTCATCATGACAAAGATAAAATAAATCAGTTATTAGAAATTAGTTATAAAAAATACTATGATGTTTAGAAATGGGTTGAAAAACATCTGCTCTCCTTTAAACAGAAATGGGGGGGGATGGGGGGATACAGGGGGCTAATAATACAGGGGGGCTTATAATTCTGACTTCAACTGTATATGCTTTGTGACGCACTGTCTTTATTTAAAATGCAGTAAAAATGCCCTGTCTTGCAAACAGAGCAAGGTGTCTGTGAGTTAAAGTCCAAGGCAATATTGTCCTGCGCTAATTTACTCACAGCAAGAGACGTTTGAAATGACACTGTTATTTTAATCAATAACATCTCGTTAGATGAGTCACCCATCATCATGCCAGTTCTACGTCACTGCACATGTGCGCTGCTTTCCAGTTTTCAGTCCCATCAGATCACCATCCCATCACAAGATCGGTTTGAGCTCAGTTGGATTCCTGTTCTGTTCTGTACCTATTCTGTAATGGTGAACAGAATAGACAGAAATTCTGTTCTATTCTATTCTATTCTATTCTGTTCTATTCTATTCCGTTCTATTTTATTCTATTCTGTTCTATTCTATTCTGTTCTATTTTATTCTATTCTGTTCTATTCTATTCTATTTTATTCTATTCTATTCTATTCTGTTCCGTTCCATTTTATTCTATTCTATTTTATTCTATTCTGTTCTGTTCTATTCTGTTCCGTTCTATTCTATTCTATTCCATTCCGTTCTGTTCTATTTTATTCTATTCTGTTCCGTTCTATTCTATTCCGTTCTGTTCTATTTTATTCTATTCTGTTCCGTTCTATTCTATTCTATTCCGTTCTCTTCTATTTTATTCTATTCTGTTCCGTTCTATTCTATTTTATTCTATTCTGTTCTATTTTATTCTATTCTGTTCTATTCTATTCCGTTCTGTTCTATTCTATTTTATTCTATTCTGTTCTATTTTATTCTATTCTGTTCTATTTTATTCTATTCTATTCCGTTCCGTTCTATTTTATTCTATTCTATTCTGTTCTGTTCTATTCTATTCTATTCTATTCCGTTCTATTCTGTTCTGTTCTGTTTTATTCTATTCTATTCTATCTATTCTATTCTATTCTTTTCTATTCTAGTTTAACCTCTCCTATTATTGTGAACAAATTAATAAACAGAAATTATATTATATTATATTTCTGTTCTTATCTATTCTATTTTATTCTAACACACAGGTGTCAAAGCCAGTTCCTGGAGGGCCGCAGCTCTGCACAGTTTAGTTCCAACCCTAATTAAACACACCTGATCAAACTAATTGAGTCATTCAGGCTTGTTTGAAACCTACAGGTAAGTATGTTGGAGTTGGGTTGGAACTAAACTGTGCAGGGCTGCGGCCCTCCAGGAACTGAGTTTGACACCCCTGTTCTAACATAACTTCTTCTGTAATTGTGAACAGGGTAGACATCCTTTCTATTCTATTCTATTCTATTCTATTCTATTCTATTCGGTAACACTTTCTATGAAGCTGGTGTAACATTGCAAACTGCAACTTTAGAAATACAGTCATATTCTATTCTATTTTAGTCACATCAACCTTTTGCCGGAAGATTTCAGTGCAACGACACTGAATTTGTGACACAACAAAATCTACATAAGCTTTGTGTGACTAAAATAGTTTACATAAATAAAACATAACTTTACCTGTCTAAAAGAAATACTTCAGCCATGGTGTCATCCTTGCGTGCAAAAGTAACTCCAATATTAATTCAGGATTTTAAAAAGTTTTGATTCAGCATTTGTTTTTACTGCTGTGACTGTCTCGTGCGCACATGAACACGTGAACGGGTGTGCAGTTGTACAAATCTCCATTTGTTGACAGACAGTTTGGGCTACTTATCAGAATTATGGGAAATGTCGGCCCGACAATATTTAATTATATGAAATTTTTTTTCTGTCTTATGCCTCACCCAGAATATAAAAATACATATAAATACATTTAGATCATTTACTTTAATCATTACTATTGGAATGTGAAGAGACTTTCAACCAGCACAATAAAAAATATTTCTGAAGACAATCACCTACTGCACCTTTAATGAACTGATTCTTTCACTATATTAGACTTGTCACGATACTGAATTTGAGCACCAATCGCTACTGAAATAAAAAAAATAAAACGTCCATTTCCCGCTAACATTTAAGCACTGTTGAGCTCATCCTTAACACCGCCGATTTGCCATGGTATTCACCAGTGGTCAACAGAAATGACTGTGATTGGCCGTGAAGGTCATCAGTTCACTGCACTCAACTGATCTTCGCGGCTTTAAAAGGCTCCAGTGTCCCTGTATCTGTGTTTGCACTCGGTGAAGAGCGGTGATCTGACGACCTTCACAGCCAATCACAGTCATTTCTGTTGAGCACTGATGAATACTGTTTAACAATGCGCTCAACGGCGCTTAAATGTTAACGGGAAATGGACATTTTTTTTATTTCAGTACCGCGACAACACTATTACAGACAACACGAGGGTGTGCTACAGAGGACTGCATCGTTTTACATAGGCTGAAGCAGGGAAGCGTCCCCATGGTGTTTACCTGGCGCCATGAACTGAAACCTGGGAGGACACTTAAGCATTTTACTCTTCAAGAGATTGTGATTTGGTTTGATACCTAATATGCTTTTTAATTGTTTAAATTAAACTTACCTGAATGATATTAAAGTGATGTTTACACCATATCTGCACTTTGAAATTGCGGCAACAGCTGGAGGTTTGTAGTCCACAGCATGTTGTTGCAATGTTTACAGTGCTGATCCTATACTCACGGGTTTCTTCCCACCGCAGCCTCGCTTTCGTTTTTTTTAAATGGCGGCCGCGTGAAATAAGCGTATAGTATTTACTGTTGCAGCACTGCAGATATAAATGACTAGACATTTTGACTGTGCTTATAGATTATGTAACAGCAGCACACAATCTGCGTCTTGTCAGATGTCTTACTCTCATTCAAGACATCATGTGTTTCTGCTGGATCTTCATCTGAGCGGATCCACTCAAGGGTCTCCATAAGGAACAGTGTTGTTCCAGCGTCCGCCAGAAGGATGTTTTTCATCATCATCTCGTCATGCCCATTTTCTGTCAGTCTCTGCCATCTGTTATAAAAGTGGCAGCAGCTTCTGGGTAATGATCATTTTCATGTTGTCATGCCAGGGTGAGAGTGTGACGGGATGCGCACCATCATCTAAGCACTTTCAGCGTCAACAAAACCTGCCTCGAGCAGCTCTCTTCTCAAATCAAACCTTTTACTTTATACACCGTAAAAAATGCTGGGTTCCACACAATTCCTTCATGTTGCCCCAACACAAATCGATTAAGTTAACCTTAATTGTTTTTGCAAATTTAAGTGCATTGGACATAAAACTATTAAGTTGTGCCAAAAAAAACTCAAGAATTGTGTTGGCTCATCTAATTTTGAATAAGTAGTTTGAAAAACAGCAAAAATAATTTTTGAGTGTATCAAATTTTGCTCGCACATGTATTAAGCTGTTTATTGTCAGGTTAGCTCTTCACCGAGATTCAAATCTCTCCTTTTGTTATGGATCTTGTCTTTCTGTGGGTATTATTCACTCTTATTACATGACTGTCAGGAATACTCACTTCTGATTGGTCAGTCGTGACATTTCAAAGTATGTTATCCTGAGATAACAACCTCTTAATAACACAGAACTTCATCCGGGAACTTCAAATCACCTTGACCGTCATTGAAAACATTTATATCCATATACTTACATGCTCCTTTGTATCTGCTTGTCTGTCACGCCACAGTTTTAGGGCCCTATCATACACCCGGCGCAATAAGGCGCAAGACGTGTATGGTGTGATTTGTTGCTATTTTCAGACCAGCGCAACAGTAATTTTCATGTTTTGTGCCACGTTGTTTAAAAAGTAAATCCATTTGGGCCGCTTTGTGGACTGATGGGTGTGCTGGTCTGAAAAGAAGGTGTGTTAAGGCGCATTGTTGGGGCGTTGCTATTTTGAGGAACTGAAATAGACCGTGCCATTGACCAACTAAAAGCTGTTCTAAAGTCCAGCGCAGAGCGTGTTAGTTATGCACCTATGCGGGTCCAAACACTTACACATTGCTTAATACACACAGGATGTACAGCAATACACAAATATCTTCATTCATTCATTCATTTTCTTTTTGGCTTAGTCCCTTTATTAATCAGGGGTCGCCACAGCGGAATGAACCGCCAACTTATCCAGCATATGTTTTACGCAGCGGATGCCCTTCCAGCTGCAACCCATCACTGGGAAACATCCATACACACCCATTCACACACATACACTACGGACAATTTAGCTTACCCAATTCACCTATAGCGCATGTCTTTGGACTTGTGGGGGAAACCGGAGCACCCGGAGGAAACCCACGCGAACACGGAGAGAACATGCAAACTCGTGAGGCGATTGTGCTACTCACTGCGCCACCGTGCAGCCAATAATATCTTTACATATGAAAAAAATAAAGGATTAAAAAATTATTATTTTCTACATAAATATAAAAACCACTACCACCATGCCTTCCTCACCTCGGGGGGCTTTTTCAGTTTATTCATGTCAATTTGCATTTGTTTAATGTTGTTATTATTAGCGGTATTATTTATTATATGCATATTTATATTTGATTTAATAAAAACAAGTTTATAATCTCCACCTGTCGGGTTTTGGAGACGTCTGTTTGGATATAACTCAGTTTTTGACCACACTTCATTATTATTGTTCATTTATTCGTTTGCTGGAAACTAGAACTGAATTTAGAAATAGTTTTGAAAAATAAATTATAAAAATAAATTTATAAAATAAATTAGTAAAATAAATTATTTAAAATAAATAATAAAAATTTTACTTATTTATTTGGTTTGGTTGACAGAATAAATAATATGCAAAAAATATAACAAATATAATAACAAATATGGGTGACACGGTGGCTCAGTGGTTAGCACTGTCACCTCACAGCAAGAAGGTCGCTGGTTCGAGCCCCGACTGGGTCGGTTGGCATTTCTGTGTGGAGTTTGCATGTTCTCCCTGTGTTGGCGTGGGTTTCCTCAGGGTGCTCCGGTTTCCCCCACAGTCCAAACACATGCGCTATAGGTGAATTGGATTAACTAAATTGGCCATAGTGTATGTGTGTGCATGTGAGAGTGTATGGGTGTTTCCCAGTACTGGGTTGCAGCTGGAAGGGCATCCGCTGCGTAAAACATATGCTGGAATAGTTGGCGGTTCATTCTGCTGTGGTGGCCTCTGAAATAGAGACTAAGCTGAAGGAAAATTAATGAATGAAAGAATTTTACGAATATTACAGATTTTTTTAATTATTCATTCATTCATTCATTCATTCATTCATTTTCTTTTCGGCTTAGTCCCTTTATTAATCCGGGGTCGCCACAGCGGAATGAACCGCCAACTTATCCAGCATTTGTTTTACGCAGCGGATGCCCTTCCAGCTGCAACCCATCACTGGGAAACATCCACACACACTCATTCACACACATACACTACGGACAATTTAGCCTACCCAATTTACCTATACCACATGTTTTTGGACTTGTGGGGGAAACCGGAGCACCCGGAGGAAACCCACGCGAACACGGGGAGAACATGCAAACACACAGAAATGCCAACTGACCCAGCCGAGGCTCGAACCAGCAACCTTCTTGCTGTGAGGCGAACGTGCTACTCACTGCGCCACCGTGACGCCCTTTTTTTAATTAAATGTATTATATTATTATTGAAAATGAATAATTGATTCAGATTAATTATAATGGATTTAATTATGTATTTTGATTTAATTATGTAGTCGTTGTAATAGTAATAATTAGTAGTAGTTGTGGTTGTAGTGGTGGTCGTTGTAGTGGTAATAGTTGTAATTGTTGTAGTATAACATATGCTGGATAAGTTGGCGGTTCATTCCGCTGTGGCGACCCCTGATAAATAAGGGACTAAGCTGAAGGAATGAATGTTTGGTTGGCAGAATTAATAATAAATTACATTTGTGCAAAAAATATAAAAATATCAAATACATAAACGAATCCTGAAGAGATTTGGTTTTTGGTGCCGCAAAGAAGACGTTAATTATACAATCATGTTTGCGAGACGCTTCGTTTTTCACCTATCAAGCCTGTTTTTTCATTACATCCTTTCATTCATGAATAAACATGAGGATCAGAGCGCCTGTGTGTTTACCCGCAGAGCAAATTCTGCTTTTATTTGACACACATTGAGTATATTAACGATGCAGATATATTTTTTTTTTCTCTCTCCATTCATTGAAGTCTTTTGCTTTTGACTGAGCTCTGTATTTATAGCTGCACAAGAGAGCGATTACAGCACCCGCAGGATGACAAAGTTGCTTCTATCTACGACTCTTTATCACCATGGTTATAGCAAACCCCTGCGGCTCTATGGCACATCTGTGTTTTCTTCATATAAATTAGTAATCAGCCCTTGTGTTCGTTAGAGACGCGGCTTTGATTAGTGCTGGAGAATCAATCTGCCTCTCCACCGCTTTTGCTTTCTCATCAAGACAAGCAGGCTGACGTAGATGTGCTACAGTATATATGCTTTATAAAATATTACATTGTGTTGAATGTTTGAAGTTAAAGGGGACCTATTATGCAAGAATCACCTTTATAAGTGGTTGTGTGGCAACAGTGTGTTAATATAAGCAGCTTCTAATGGTAACAATATATTAATTGTATTTTTTATAATCACACTGCAGAAACACTTTGATTGACATTCTCCCTTTGTACGTGTCATCAGAGGGGGAAAGCCCCGCCCATTAGTGACCAACTCTCCCTCATTAGCATAGGACGTTAGTCTTGTTGTTGAATCTGCCACTATGCTGACACATAGGCATTTGTAGCTCTGCCCTATTTTTAAATGAGCACAATCTCATTTCAATTTAAAGCGACAGTCACCAAAATGGCACAATTAGGATCAAAGCCTAAAAGGGGCAGTTATAAAACATTATTTGTGTGGTATTTTGACTGCAGTTCCTAGATAAAATAACCTTTCTGGGCAGTATGACGGTAACAACTTTTGTTCCTTTTCACACTAATGATATTTACAGGGACATTGTTGATATTTGATATTTACAGGGATATTATTGATGAATAATGGATTATTTTCTTGCAGTGCTTTGCACAACACCAAATAATTACCATTAAAAAAATGTATTGTCTCCGAATATTAATACATTTGCGTCACCTATCTATCTCCATAGACAACTTTTTTGGCGTGGCCATTTTGCTCGGTAGCTTACTTTGTAGTACAGTATTAATGCAGAGCGCTCTGGTTCACAAAAGAGATGAAAGCAGTGTAATATCAAGATTAAATTATGTGGTCGCAGTGCACATTTCTCTTACTTTTGCTTTTGAAAAAACTATTGGTTGGGTTTATTTCAGTGGTTCACTGGGTGATCTGTACGACAATCCCCGCCTTCTCCTGGACGTGTACAAGAAGGACGTGTATCTGAAATTCTGAAATGTACAACAAAACATAGTGTATTTTAGACAAAATAAGTAGCATATTTCAGATGTGCAGAAATGTAGACAGCGCCTTCTAGTGGATTTGTCATCTTAAATGTGCAACAAAATGTACCTGGAGCAACGTATTTTATTTATGTTTCGCAAAAATGTAGGCTAAGGCACGTATTTCCAATGGACAAATAAAAGTATATGAAAGTGATTTTGTACCTCTTGAAGTCTGAAGTAGTTTGAAGTAAGAAATTTTGATTAAAGCTGGGTAGATTACTTATGAATTGTAATCAGTTACTGATTACAAATTACACTATTTGTAATCAGTAATATAATCTCTTAGATCACACAGTTATGGTAACATAATCTGGCTACTTTTGGATTACATTTAGATTACTTTTGTGCTAACCCCAATTTGATGTCACATCGATAAGTAGGATAACCTTGTACTATTTTGACAGATAAAAAGAATAAATGTATCCATTCTGTATCACCAACAAGACCCTCAACCGAACAGTTAATATTTCAAAATGTTTAACATTTTAATGTTAGTGTTTGCTTATAGTAACAACGAATAATACAATAACAGCTAATGATTTTAAAATATTTACCTCAAATTAAGTATAAACTTTGCAAGTAAAAAAATGAAATTCACAGCTATGGCGAGACGGTGGCTCAGTGGTTAGCACTGTCGCCTCACAGCAAGAAGGTCGCTGGTTCGAGGTCAGTTGGCATTACTGTGTGGAGTTTGCATGTTGTTGGCGTGGGTTTCCTCCGGGTGCTCCAGTTTACCCCACAGTCCAAACACATGCGCTTTAGGTGAATTGGATGAAATTGGCCGTAGTGTATGAGTGTGTGAATATGAGAGTGTATGGGTGTTTCTCAGTACTGGGTTGTGGCTGGAAGGGCATCCGCTGCGTAAAACATATGCTGGAATAATTGGCGGTTCATTCTGCTGTGGCGACCCCTGATTACCCCTCACTCTAATTACAAGTGATTTTTTCTAACTACGTAATCAATCAATTACAACCCAACTATGATTTAATCATATAACACACATATATATACACATATCATATGTGTACGTCTACAGACATTCATATTGAATTATTGATTTCAGCAGAGCACTAAAGCGTTTGCTTTGCCTTTTTGTGTATGGATTGTTGTAAAGCGTGTTTGACCTCAAGTGCATTATCTTAAAAGCTCTTTCCCGCATAATGTTGTTCGCAATGAAATGATCTTAACACGCGCCTTCAGAAAACCACTCTTCTCCAATCACCGCTCTCATAGGATGCATTGCAGCAGGCCATTACAGTTCATCGACGCAACAAAGAGAGTTAATAAAATGTTCTTTTGCTCACACTTTAGCGTTACCGCTCTCTGGTTGTGTCTTGTGCTGAATTGACAATTGCAAAATTTCTGCAGTATAAAATAATGGCGTTCATCTAGTGCTGCATTGGGCATCGTAAACGTTAAACATTAGTGCTGCGCCTGGTATTGTTTATTATTTTTATCTGTATACATTATTTATATTACGTAAATGCAAATGCTGGCTCAAGCTCTTGCTCTGTCAAGGCTGGACTATTGCAATGCCCTCTTGACCTCCCAAAGCAACAACTTATCCAGAATGTGATTGTTTTTGACAAGCTAAAAATAGTGCATGTTCATAAATTTACCTACAAAACAACCAATTCAATGTAATTCATCTTTATTTCTATAGCGCTTTTATAATGTGGATTGTGTCAAAGCAGCTTAACTTAGAAGTTCTAGTAGATTTAAACTGTGTCAGTCCAGTTTTCAGAGTTGAAGTTCAGTTTAGTTCAGTTCAGTGTGGCTTAATTTTCACTGCTGAAAGTCCAAACACTGAAGAGCAAATCCATCAATGCGCAGCTCCACAAGTCTCAAACCAAGCAAGCCAGTGGCGACAGTGGCGAGGAACAAACTTTACCAATTGACGAAAGTAAAGGAAAAAAACCTCAAGAGAAACCAGGCTCAGTTGGGCACGACCATTTCTCCTCTGGCCAAAGTCCTGTGCAGAGCTGCAGTCTAGGCGCCGGAAGCTGGAAAACGCTGAACGTCCATCGTGAAGAAGCTGCAGGTGTGAGTAGGTCACCGGTGGGTGTACAGGCTGGCCCACGAGATCAGAGACTCGTCTGTCACTGGGGTCTTTCAGGAATCAGTCTAATGCTGTCCACTCCTCCAAGACCACCACACCATCTGCTCAAGATACGGCCTGGTCCAGGGTTATGGAGACCTCTAGAAGTCCTCTATGGTTGGCATCATCTCTTTACAGGACTTGGATCACATCAATCTCTCATCAATGCACAATCTCTAGAGGCCTCGGGATGAGTATCCCCAGGTGGAAATAGAGAACAAACAAAACAATTGGCGTAGCTGCTGTTCATAGTGTATTTAAACAAAAGATATTACAAATCAATGCAAAAAAAGAAGTGCTATAAATGAACATAGCAGTTTTATAAACAAACATGTAAAGCAGGGGTGTCAAAGTCAATTCCTGGAGGGCCGGAGCCCTGCAGAGTTTAGTTCCAGCCCTGCTTCAACACTCCTACCTGAAGGTATCAAACAAGCCTAAAGCACTCAATTAGTTTGATCAGGTGTGTTTAATTAGGTTTGGAACTAAACTGTGCAGAGCTCCGGCCCTCCAGGAACTGGCTTTGACACCTGTGATGTAAAGCATAGGAGTGTTTCTAATGAAATATCTGGTGCATTAAGAGAGGAGGAGTGTGTCCTACAGGTGGCTGTCAAGCCCAATCACCTGCATTGAGCACACTCGTGCATCATGCTGTTATGTAATGCATTGAGTGTATGCTTTACTAAAAAGATAGGTCTTTAATCTATTTTTAAATTGAGAGAGTGTGTCTGAGCCTTGGACATTATCAGGAAGGCTATTCTAGTGTTTAGGAGCCATAAATGAGAAGGCCTGACCTCCTTTAGTGGACTTTGCTATTCTGGGTACTACCCTGAGTTTTGAAATTTTAAAAAGCGGGTTGGATTGTAGCAAGAGAGAAGCTCGGTTAGATTAACAGGAGCTAGATTATTTAAAGCTTTATATATAAGAAACAATATTTTATAATCAATACGGAACTTAACAGGCAGCCACTGGCTTTTCCTCAATTCTGTATTTCAGATTTATGTGCCATTTAAAAGCATGCATTGTGGTGCACCAAATCACTTTCAAGGACCTTTAAAGTACACATGAAATCAAAACTAACCATATTGATTTTGTTAGTGCACATTGCTAGTTTTGTGGTGAACAATTCATCTGTGCATGTCATTAAGAAAACAAAAATAGTTTGCCCTTGTAATCTTTAATTGAAATCTGAAAATGCACTTCCTGTATTGGGGGGTATTGGGGGTGGCTAACATACTTAACCACGCCCCTCCAACTGTCAGCGCTATGAAAACAAACAAAAATGGTGTGGTGGAGGTGTCTGTTAGGTTATAATAACTCTCCCAAAACCATTTTTCCGATCTTTCTGAATGAATTGCCTACTTTACTACATCCAATCAGCTCGCAGTAGAAAAAACAAGCCACGCCCACTGTTTTCTCATTTAATATTTAGTTTCTCTAGGAACTGCGTCACAACACGAAAAAAAATTACATTTAAGTTTCACCTTTAACCCTGCTTATATGAATTGTGAAAATAGAAATCATTATGTTAAAGTCTGCACAAAATCAACGTTTCCTCTTCTTATTTTTATATATGTACTGGTAGTAGAGCTGAACATTAAATCAACATAAAATTGCATTTGCGATTTAGCAAAAGCTGCAGTTTACTTGCACATCATGTGAGGAAAGTATACGGTGATGTGATCAGTAGTAAATCTCCTCCAGAAAGCCAGAGGGCGCTCTCAAATAACCCACGAAATGCCAGTCTATGGGAAATCTTTATAGCGTAGGATAAACAGAAGATTAAACTGCTTTTCCTTAACAAACTTAACCTGCTGACTTTAAGTTTTGCCGTTGTTTCTGAAATTGAAGGCACAATCACTTTCCCAAATAGTCTGCAGCAATGTGCTAAATGCTAAAATGTGGGGGTTAGTAGCCTCACAGCAAGAAGGTCGCTGGTTCAAGCCTCGGCTGGGTCAGTTGGCATTTCTATGTGGAGTTTGCATGTTCTCCCCTTGTTGGCGTGGGTTTCCTTAGCGTGCTCCGGTTTTCCCCATAGTCCAAACACATGCGCTATAGGTGAATTGGGTGAGCTAAATTGTCCGTAGTGTATGTGTGTAAATGGGAGTGTATGGGTGTTTCCCAGTGATGGGTTGCAGCTGGAAGGGCATCCGCTGCATAAAATATATGCTGGATAAGTTGGCGGTTCATTCCGCTGTGGCGACCCCAGATTAAAAAAGGGACTAAGCCGAAAAGTAAATGAATGAATGAAACTTAAGTACCCTGAATAGACACTTTTGCGTGGGAATGTCTGTCTTTGTTTTGGTCTCTATAACCAGCCCACTACCAGAATTACATTTCATTGTTTCAGGGTTGCCTTGGTGGAAAAGTGTATTTCATTTCGGTCATGAAGGCTACATCAGGATATGCGGGTGCAGGTGAAAATGTGACCACTGGAGAACAGTAACAGCTTACGAAATGAGATGCAGATTCATGAGGTTTTATTAATTAGCAAACAATACAAATATTACAAACGTAAACATTAGTTGATCGCCTTGCAGTGCAAGGTTCAATCGTCAGGCATGCTTGTTTCTGTTGGTGTCGTCAATCTGGCAATCTGCATGTGTGTCAGGTCGGAGTAGGGGGACCTTGATTTTGTAAGTGTGAGGAAATGTACAGTATACTGTAAACAGAACATTATCATTCATTGGTGTAGATGCTATAGATGCTAATATGATTATTGTTGTAAACTGGGTGCAAATTATATATTGACGATCAGAGAGGGGGTCAGTTTTTTTCGATAATGCTAGTTTGTGAAATACATGCTTCATTGAATCAAATTTATGTGCTAGCATCTCTGAAAGCTAAGTGTGTTACTAAAAACTGATGATGATTTTTTGCCCCTTATTTAACATTAACTACAGTAATCCAAAAAACGAACACAGCTTTGTTTCTGCAGGTACACAGAATACAGGAAAGTTAAGAAAAAATGCGTAATCAAAGCTAATAGTTTGCTTAGCAAACATTTTTGGTTTGTGTTCAGTCTGAAAAAACAGGACTGTTTTAACTCAAATTTGGGTCTTAAATGGACATACCCAACTGCTGGGTTAAAATTTGTTATTATTTTTTATTAATGTTTAATATTAAAATTGGCGTCACGGTGGTGCAGTGGGTAGCACGATCGCCTCAAAGCAAAAAGGTCGCTCGAGCCTCGGCTGGGTCAGTTGGCATTTCTGTTCAGTTAGTGTATGTGTGTGAATGCAAGAGTGTATGGGTGTTTCCCAGTGTTGGGTTGCGGCTGGAAGGGCATCCGTTGCGTAAAACATATGCTGGATAAGTTGGCGGATCATCCTATTGTGGCGACCCCTGATTAATAAAGGGACTAAGCCGAAAAGAAAATTAAAATTTGGTTGGTTCACTGAAAAAATGACGTTTTTTGTTTGTTCAAATTACTTGCTTAAAATGAGTTGAAACAACACAATTCTTGAGTTTTTTGGGGGACAACTAACTTGTTTTATGTTAAATCCACTTTAATTTGTATAAACTAATAAGTTAACTTTATTCTTTCATGTTGTCCCAACACAAATCGCTTGTGTGGAACCCAGCCTTTTTTACACTATTTGTTCATATTTTGACCCAAATGTTGACCCAAATCCCATCATTTTTAGTGTTTGTATTATACTCATTGTGTGTATACAAACAGAATAAATTGCTTTTAGAGTTTCTGAAGCCCCGATCAGGTCTTGTGATGTTTGTTCTATGTTTTGCAGGTGTGGTTGCAGAAGTATGGCTACCTTCACCCAACACCACCCAACATGGCCGCCCAGCGATCAGCCCAAACCATGCATTCTGCTATTGCTGCCATGCAGCACAAGTATGGACTAAACATCACAGGGACTCTAAACAAGTATACTATAGAGTGAGTACTTTTAAGCATATACAGTACATACAGTAAAGTCACAAAAAGATCATAAATATACAGCACCATTTATAAACATACACTACCTGACAAAAGTCTTGTCGATGATCTCAGTTGTAAGAGCAACAAATAATAACTTGACTTTCTAGTTGATCATTTGGAAAAGTGCCAGAAGGTAGATTTTTCTGATGAATCATCTGTTGAACTGCATCCCAATCATCACAAATACTGCAGAAGACCTACTGGAACCCGCATGGACCCAAGATTCTCACAGAAATCAGTCAAGTTTGGTGAAGGAAGAATCATGGTTTGGGGTTACATTCAGTATGGGGGCATGCAAGAGATCTGCAGAGTGGATGGCAACATCAACAGCCTGAGGTATCAAGACATTTGTGCTGCCCATTATATTACAAACCACAGGAGAGGGCAAATTCTCCAGCAGGATAGCGCTCCTTCTCATACTTCAGCCTCCACATCAAAGTTCCTGAAAGCAAAGAAGGTCAAGGTGCTCCAGGATTGGCCAGCCCAGTCACCAGACATGAACATTATTGAGCATGTCTGGGGTAAGATGAAGGAGGAGGCATTGAAGATGAATCCAAAGAATCTTGATGAACTCTGGGAGTCCTGCAAGAACGCTTTCTTTGCCATTCCAGATGACTTTATTAATAAGTGATTTGAGTCATTGCAGAGATGTATGGATGCAGTCCTCCAAGGTCATGGGAGTCATACACAAATTCATTCTTTTTCCACTGCACCATGACTTTATATTCTATACTGGACATTATTTCTGTTAAGTGATGACTTTTGTCTAAGCAAAGTCAGACCTTACTGTCCTAATTAAATAATTCAAAATCAAGGCATGATCATATTTTATTTTGTTCAAATAAGCGTAATCTAGAGGCCTTTGCCTTTCATATAAGCCACTTCTGATACCAAATGATCAACTAGAAGTCAAGTTATTATATGTTGTTCCTAAAACTTGGATAGGCACCAAGACTTTTGTCAGGTAGTGTATATGTTAAATTACACCAATTATATGCAAATAAACATTGAAAATATTGCAAAAAATGTCCAAGCAAAATAATACCGTGTTTGCTTTTGAAATGAGATTATTTTGCTTACCCCATTGATAGATTACTTTGCTTGTTTTATGGAAAAAGTCACTTAATTTTGACATACTTCTTAAAACACGACAATCTTCAGATATTTGGACTAGAAACGAGACAAAAAAGTAAGAAAAGCAGTGTAATTACTGTAGTCAGGTGGTGTTTTGGCACCTGCTCAGCTGTAATGATGATGAATTTCCTTAAAATATCAAACATTAACTCAGACAATATGACTATTTATTTTCCCCTGGTAATTATATCTGTGCTAATTCACGTGGACACAACTGACAGACTTTCCTGAAAGTGAGTCATTTATTAAATCAGTGTTTGAGTCAAATGAATCACTTTATCTTCAGACTGAACGTTTCAGCTCTGGTCGCTTATGTTTATTGTGGTCTCCATATCCCATTTTCCAGTCATTTTCAGTGTGTTATGAGCATGTGCACTCTCAGTTCTGTTTATACTCTGGAGAATTGATGATAGGTTAAGAGGCTTGTTAAAACTAATCAAGTCCAAGTTGTCCAACTTCATTTATTATCATGAGTCGTTTTTTAAATTTGCCAACAATACAAATACTACAAACATAAACATTAGCTGAGTGTATGGTTCGATCGTCAGACACGCTCGTTTCTGTTGGTTTCATCAATCTGGCAACCTGCAAGTGCATTTTGGTACAAATAATCCCAGCATTTTTAACATTTAGTTAAAAAATAATACTAATGCAAATATTAGGCAACAGTGAATTTTAACGACACATTTTTATGATGCTAGGGGTATTGTGACTTTTGATGATTATAATATGGTGTTGAATGTCTGGGATATGGGCATATTTTTTGTGTTAATTGCTTATGTATTTCCAATACTATAACTTTGACTACTACACACATTTGCTTGTTTTGGTGATTTATGACTCTCCTTTGACGGAAAGTATTTAATGCTGTAAAAACCACTTATTATATTGCTTTACCTTAACCCTACCCTTAAACGCAATGCTCACAGGAAACCTGTGGCAAATATTGACTGATCCATACAATGTGGCGCCGACGAAGATGGCCGCCTCCGTGTTGAGCTCTGCTGTTGTTTTTATGTTTTTGTTAGTTTGTCCCGTCTTGAGTCACATTCCTACAATTAGTTTCACCAGAGACGAATTGTTGGACATTCGGACACATACACCACCAAATGTTTTTCCAGACTTGGATTTATGTGATGTTTTGTTGAACATTGTTGTCGGCGGAGCCGCGGTGCTGCTCAAACGCTGTCGGGCGCGCAGACGAGGGAAGCGAGCAGGCGCGCTTGTGAAACTCAGACAGCGCGGGTTTCGAACTGCATTGCCTAGCATCCATCTGGCGAATCTCCGCTCTCTACCCAACAAAATAGACGAACTCATTCTGCTCTCTCAGACAAACAGGGATTTTTTGCATTCTGCTGCTCTGTGTTTCACGGAAACCTGGCTGAACGACGCCATACCGGACAACGCGCTTCATCTACCGGGCTATCAGCTGTTCAGAGCGGATCGCGACAGAGAATCAACGCGGAAATCGCGCGGTGGTGGGACATGCTTTTACATCAATGAAAGGTGGTGTACAGATGTAACAGTTTTAAAGAAGATGTGCTGTCCCGACCTAGAAGCACTGTTTATTAACTGTAAGCCTTTCTACTCGCCGCGTGAGTTCTGCTCGTTCATTCTCGTCAGTGTTTACATTCCTCCGCACGCGCACGCGGGCCTGGCGATACAGAAACTAGCCGATCAGATCACGGAAATCGAGCAACAACACCCGGACTCTGTTTTAATAATTCTCGGGGATTTTAACAAAGCAAAACTATCCCGCGAACTGCCAAAATATAGACAGCATGTTACATGTCCCACAAGAGACAGTAACATATTGGATCACTGCTATACCACAATAAAGGATGCATACCGCTCTGTCCAACGAGCAGCTTTGGGGCACTCTGACCATTGTTTGATTCATCTCATACCAACCTACAGGCAGAAACTGAAAACAGCCAAACCTGTATTAAGATCTGTGAAAAGATGGACTACCGAAACAGAGCGTGATCTACAAGCCTGTTTCGACCTCACTGACTGGAGTGTTTTTGAAGCTGCTGCAAACGATCTAGATGAGCTTACAGAAACTGTAACATCTTATATCAGTTTCTGTGAAGACATGTGCATTCCTACCAGGACTCAACTCACATACAACAATGACAAACCGTGGTTCACTGTAAAACTCAGACAGCTGCGTCAGGCCAAGGAGGTTGCTTACAGGAATGGGGAGAGGGCCTTGTATAAACAGGCCAAATACACACTGGAAAAGGAGATCAGAGTGGCAAAAAGGAACTATTCTGAGAAACTAAGGAGTCAGTTCTCTTCCAGCGACTCAGCATCCGTGTGGAAAAGTTTGAAAAACATCACAAACTACAAGAAACCATCCCCCAGCACTGTAGACAACGAACGACTTGCAAACGACCTGAATGAGTTTTACTGCAGGTTTGAGAAAACACCCCACACCCACTCTGAACTGCTCTTCACACCACCATCAACACCTCCACCACACCCCGTCTCCCCAACACTTCAGTTCAGTGAAGATGATGTGCGCCAGGTCTTCCAAAAACAGAAGAGGAAAAAAGCACCAGGCCCAGATTTTGTAACACCAGCCTGTCTAAAATCCTGTGCTGACCAACTGGCCCCCATCTTCACCCTGATCTTCAACAGATCACTGGAGCTGTGTGAAGTGCCCTCCTGCTTTAAACGCTCCACCATCATCCCCATCCCAAAGAAACCCAAACTTACAGGACTTAATGACTACAGACCGGTGGCGCTAACATCTGTGGTCATGAAGTCTTTTGAAAAACTGGTGCTGGCCCACCTGAAGGACATCACTGAACCCTCACTGGACTCTCTTCAGTTTGCCTACAGAGCAAACAGGTCTGTGGATGATGCAGTCAATATGGGACTGCATTATGTTCTGCAACACCTAGACAGACCAGGGACCTATGTGAGGATCTTGTTTGTTGACTTCAGCTCGGCTTTCAACACTATCATCCCAAAACTTCTCCTGCCCAAATTAACTCAGCTCTCCGTGCCCAACTCTGTCTGTCAGTGGATCAACAGCTTCCTAACGGACAGGCAGCAGCTGGTGAAGCTGGGAAAATTCTCATCCAGTACCCGCACAATCAGCACTGGCGCCCCCCAGGGGTGTGTCCTCTCCCCTCTGCTCTTCTCACTGTACACAAATGACTGCACCTCAAAGGACGCCTCTGTCACAATCTTGAAGTTTGCAGACGACACCACACTTATCGGCCTCATTCAGGACGGTGACGAGTCTGCTTACAGACAGGAGGTTAAGGAGCTGGCTGTCTGGTGCAGTCACAACAACCTGGAGCTGAACACGCTCAAAACAGTGGAGATGATAGTGGACTTCAGGAGAAACCCCCCTGCTCTCCCCCCACTGAGCATCATGGACAGCATTGTGGCAGCAGTGGAGTCATTCAGGTTCCTGGGCACCACCATCTCTCAGGATCTGAAGTGGGACACTCACATTGACTCCATTGTCAAAAAAGCTCAACAGAGGTTGTACTTCCTTCGTCAGCTGAGGAAGTTCAACCTTCCAAACGAGCTGCTGAAACAGTTCTACACCTCCATCATTGAATCAGTCCTCTGCACTTCAATAACTGTCTGGTTTAGCTCAGCTACCAAATCCGACCTCCGAAGACTACGTCGAATAGTTCGGACTGCTGAGCGAATCACTGGTACAATCCTCCCTACTCTCCAAGAACTGTACTTATCCAGAGCAAGCAGAAGGGCTGCCAAAATCACTCTGGACCCCTCACACCCAGCACACTGCCTCTTTGAACTTTTACCTTCTGGTCGACGCTACAGAGCACTGTGTACCAGAACAGCCCGACACAGAAACAGTTTCTTCCCTCAGGCAATCCATCTCATGAACACTTGATGATAGTAATTATGGAACAAACATCACTACTGCTATACACTTTTTATACACAAACACTTATTTAACAACATATTTTACATGCTAATTTGCACATAACAGCTGCTGTTGTATATAGTAATATTCCTGTACATACACTTGTCAATTTGTATATTTGCATTCACTACAACTTTCACTTTTTAAATATATTTATTATCTGTTTTTTGTCCTGTCTCTGTAATTCTGTTGCACTGTAGAAGCTCTGTCACCAAAACAAATTCCTCGTATGTGTGAACATACCTGGCAATAAAGCTCTTTCTGATTCTAAAAAGAACCCATTTAGTTCAATTTTGAACAGTTTTGGATTATGAGGACACAGGGCTCATAAACCACCTCAGCATTGCAAATACCCATGTCATTATACAAATTTGTGACCATCAAAACCAGCACACACACGCACGCACGCACGCACACACACACAGTGGATTTTCATGTTTATTTAGTTAAAAAAATAAATAATAATAATAATAATAATAATGCAAATATTAGGCAACAGTACATTTTTAATGACAATTTGTCATGATGCTAAGGCTATTGTGATTTTGTTGATTGTGTGTTGAATGTCTGGGATATGGGCATATTTTTGTGTTAATTGCTTATGTATTTCCTACACTATAACTTTGACTTCAACTACTACACACATACACTTGTTTTGGTGATTTATAAGGACTATCCATTGACAATGTATTTAATCTTTTAAAAACCACTTATTATATTGCTTTACCTTAACCCTGCCCTTAAACGCAATGATCACAGGAAACCTGTGGCAAATATTGGCTGTGAAAAAAACCCATTTAGTTCAATTTTGAACAGTTTTGAGTTACAAGGACACAGAGCTCATAAACCACCTCAGCATTGAAATACCCATGTCATTATACAAATTTGTGACCATCAAAACCAGTACACACACACTGGATTTTCATGTTTATTTAGTTAAAAAACTAATAATTATGCAAATATTAGGCAACAGTGAATTTTAGCGACACATTTTCATGATGCTAGGGCTATTGTGATTTTGATGATTGTAATATTGTGTTTAATGTCTGGGATATGGGCATATTTTTGTGTTTATTGTTTATGCATTTCCAATACTATAACTTTGACTTCAACTACTACACACACTTATGCTTGTTTTGGTGATTTATAAGGACTCTCCATTGACGTAATGTATTTAATCCTCTATAAACCACTTATATTGCTTTACCTTAACCCTACCCTTAAGTGCAATGCTCACAGGAAACCTGTGGCAAATATTGAATGTCAAAAAAACCCCGTTTAGTTCAGTTTTGAATTATGAGGACACACGGCTCATAAACCATTCAAAGCACAATTAAAGTACATTCTTAATGCAATTAAGTACAATTCTTTTTAACCAGGATAAATAGACTGTTATTTAACTATATGTAAACAAATCAATTCAGTCTGATGATTGAACACATCAGCTCTTTTTAAATCCCTTCGCTCTTTTACATTGACAATGCCTTAAAGGTTCATCTGACCTCATTTTGTGGTGTGCCGAATTTTCTTTCTCCTGCAGCTGGATGAAGAAGCCCAGATGTGGAGTACCGGACCAGCTGAAGGCCGGATCCTCATCCCGCAGGAAGAAGCGATATGCACTCACCGGACAGAAGTGGCAGCGTGAACACATCTCATACAGGTTAGAGAGAAACCTCACGTCTCTGTGAGTGTTAATCATTTAACAATCGGCTCTATACATATCACACAGGCATTAAAAGACAAAGGTGTGAGATTAAAAAAAAGAGCTCTACATTTATAACAGAAATCTAAATAAGTCGCCTTAAAGTGCACACTAGAAAAAAAAATGAAATTTATTAAGAAATGTACAGTTGAATTATTCGCTCTCCTGTTTTTTTTTTTCTTTTTCAAATATTTCCCAAATGATGTTTAACAGAGCAAGGAATTTTTCACAGTATTTCCTATAATATTTTTTCTTCTGGAGAAAGTCTTATTTGTTTTATTTCGGCTAGAATAAAAGCAGTTTAAAAATTTTTAAAAACATTTTGAGGTCAATATTATTAGCCCCCTTAGGCAGTATTTTTTTTTCCGATTGGCCAAAGAACAAACCATCATTATACAATGACTTGCCTAATTACCCTAACTTACTTAATTAACCTAGTTAAGCCTTTGTCACTTTAAGCTGAATACTAGTATCTTGAAAAATATCTAGTCAAATATTATGTGCTGTCATCATGGCAAAGATAAAAGAAATCAGCTATTAAAAATAAGTTATTAAAACTATTATGTTTAAAAATGTGTTGAAAAACAATCGTATTTCCATTAAAAAGAAATTGGGGAAAAATATACAGGAGGGCTCATAATTCTGCCTTCAACTGTATGTAAATGTAAACACAAATATATAGCAAGTAATGTAAAATTTTGAATTTCATAATCATTAGGCCCATCCCTTTAGTATACCCATTTTTATAATATATATTTAATAAAACAATAGAAATTAAAGAGAAAGGTTATCCCGTAGTCATTTAAAACATGTGTGATTTATACTTTACAGTACACTGTATACCATTAGAAACAGAAAAGCAAAAAAAACAACAACATATGAAGCGTTGTTTAAATTTAATTTGGTTAATTAAATGTTTATTATTATTTTTTTCTTTTTTTACTTTTTTTTTTATATACTTTCTCATTTTTATTAGTTTTATTATTTTTTTAATTGTTGTGGGATGTATATGTTTGTGCTAAGTCTGTAATTCATAATAAAAAATGAATAAAGAAAAAATAAAGAAAAAAATATTTACACTTTACTGTCCTATAAGTCTCCATCTGACAATGCATTAGCTAATATACTGTAAAAAACAATGAGAAATGGGGCGACACGGTGGCTCAGTGGTTAGTACTGTGGCCTCACAGCAAGAAGGTCGCTGGTTCGAGTCCTGGCTGGGTCAGTTGGCATTTCTGTGTGGAGTTTGCATGTTCTTCCCGTGTTGGCGTGGGTTTCCTCCAGGTGCTCGGGTTTCCCCCACAGTCCAAACACATGCACTATAGGTGAATTGGATTAACTAAATTGGCCGTAGTGTATGAGTGCGTGTGTGAGTGAGTGTGTATGGGTGTTTCCCAGTACTGCTGGAAGGGTATCTGCTGTGTATAACATATGCTGGAATAGTTGGCGGTTCATTCTGCTGTGGTGACCCCTGATTAGTTAAGGGACTAAGCCGAAAAGAAAATGAATGAATAAGTGGTTGCAAACACTTGATATCAGTGTTGCCAGATATAACTGACTTTTTCCAGCCCAAAAGCTGTCCAAAGCCCGCCAAAACGCAAAAAAAACCTCCCAAAATATTAGATTATTATTTTATTTAATAAAAATTTATTTAAAACGAAATTAGCCTAGTTACTTTAACTGTCATATTTTTTAACCATACAGCTACCAACACCAGCAGTCATGGAACCACAACATAACCAGATCACATCGAAACACTGCCCCCCTCTCACCCACACACTGCACTTATTGTTGTGTAGATTACACTACCTAATAGAGTATGTTTTACTTTCAAAATGGGGTATAAATTCATCCCATTTGGCATTTTAAATTCTTTTGAACATAAGTAGGCGCTGCTTGTCAATCAGACAACGCTTCTATGTTTGTTCTTGCTGTCAATTGTGGAAAAAACGATCGATAAAAGTGTCATGATAAACCGCTCTGAGTTTAACTGCAGGCACTGCGTGATGCGTGTGCACGCGAAGGGGAGTCAGATTTGTTCGGGGAGTCAGATTTTGATAACTTTCCTTCACCTCCTCTTGCGGGTGAGCCCAGGCGGGTTTGTGCTATGCACTGGTCACTAACTGAATGGGGAGCACACAGTTATGTTTTGTTGAATAAGTTGCATATTAAAGTTACGTTTCAAAACCGTCCAAATTTTGTCAACCCGCCAATGCCATTTTTTACCTGAACAATCAAATTCAAAACCGCCCAATCTGGCAACACTGCTTGATATGGGCTGAATTTAAACAAACAAATTAAATGTAGTAATGTTCAACTTCATTTGTTTGTTTAAATTCAGCCCATATCAATTGTTTGCAACCACTTACCTTAAAAAATATGCAGTAAATCCAGTGAATAATTTTTTTCAGTGTAACTACACTGTAAAACCCAAAAAGTTAGGGTAACTTAAACCATTTGAGGAAACCGATTGCAACAAACCATTTAAGTTCAAAAACTAATCCTAATGAGTACTGTGAACTTACTCCATTTGAGTAGACAAAGCAATTTGAGCACAGTAAAACCCAATAAATGAAGAGAACTCAAAGCAACTGAGTACTGTAAAACCCAATAAGTTGAGGCAACTCAAACCGTTTGAGGAAACCGATTGCTACAAACCATTTGAGTTTAAAACTAATCTATATGAGTACTGTGAACTTACTCCATTTAAGTTGAAGTAATGAAGTATTTAATTAACTCATTACCTTCAACACTGAGTTCAGAACTCTTTTCAAATGAGTAGAATTAACTTTCAGTAAATTTTGAGTTAACTACACTCATTTAATTTGATAAAGTTGACTGTTGGGTTTTACAGTGTACTGTAGAATGTCCCTCAAGCCATCGTGTCTCTGCCATCCTACATTGCAGTTTACGCAATAAAGACACAGCCAAGCATTTAATAACCTCCAGCACTCCCTCCGTAACCTTCAAGAAATATATTTGAATCCCTGGAGATTTACCTTTTAAAGGGCTCAGAGGAAATGGAGTGTTCTCTCACCTCAATTTAGACTTTACCGGTTACGGCGGCCGATAACGGAAATGATTTATTCAAATCCTAGCTATTTCTTTTTTTTAATTGATGGGCCACCTATGCAAATGGAATGTAAATGAAGACCGGCTTGGCAGTGAGTGACTGGCCTCTATAGAGGAAAGTCAGCTGAGATTTTCAGGGCCTCTCGGTCTGTTAGAGGAAGATAAAGACTTCAATGTGGGGAGTTCAGCAGATCTGCCCGTCTGAGAGCACTCGCCGGAGTTCACCTCGCTAAAATCAAAATGCTTTTCCAGAGAGATTAACAAATCATACTGTAATGGTGGGAGTTTTTCACTATGATTTGACAGCCGATCAAGGTTTCAGTGTTAATATCTGATTAAAACAATAGTAATGATCATCAAAAAAAAGTCTACCTTTACAGTAGGGGTGAGGCAATATGCTAATCGTTCATTCATTTATTTATTTTTCTTCAGCTTAGTCTCTATATCAGAGGTCGCCACAGCGGAATGAACCACCAACTATTTCAGCATATGCTTTACGCAGTGGATGCCCTTCCAGCCGCAACCCAGTATTGGGAAACACCCATACACACTCATTCACACTCACACTCAAACACTACGGGCAATTTAGTTTATCTAATTCACCTATGAAAGATGTAATTTACACTAGTGCGTTTTCATTTTAAACTACTAAACTGTTTATTATGATGTAGACAGAACACTTTTCTGTTGTTTTTCAATGTAAACACACACTAGATGGACATGCACGACTGCTAAGTTTAAACACAGGAGATCATGAGTAAATAAATATGAGTTAATGATAATGTATACAGCGTGAAGCACTGTAGCCTTTCAGTTCTCGTAAACATTTGATCAAACTCTTATCTTCACTCGAAAACACCATTTTTATTTAAGCCTTACGCAGCTAAAAATAAATACGTCAATATATAAAAATTATATATATTTTCAGCCACACTGAAGGAAAAATATAATAGGAAATACTTTGGGAAAAACTCTGTTAAACATCACTTGGGAAATATTTGATAAAGTATTTATTTTGTCTTCAACTGTAGTCTTTTTTTCCCACAAGACAAAACTCCACCGCTGATTTTTTTTCCCATCTGTTTATTTTTGTATGTTTTAGCATTAAAAACGTCACTCCTAAAGTGGGAAATCAAGAAACCCACGACGCAATCCGACGGGCGTTTGATGTGTGGCAGGGAGTGACGCCGCTGCGCTTCGAGGCCGTGCCCTTCCGTGACCTGGACAGCGGCAAGCGGGACGTGGACATTACCATCATCTTCGCCTCGGGTTTCCACGGCGACAGCTCTCCTTTTGACGGAGAGGGAGGATTCCTGGCTCATGCCTATTTTCCAGGGCCGGGCATCGGGGGCGACACACACTTCGACTCGGATGAACCCTGGACGCTGGGCAACCCAAACCATGATGGTGAGAGAACGGCAGGTTAGGCCACATTTTCAATCTCCACAATTAACAAATGAATAAAGTTGCAGTTTCGTGGCAGAGCAGAGCCAAATGGTTAATGATATCTAGAGACTTTCACAGGCAACTGCTGAAAAATACATTACTTCACAATGCGTATAAGCAAAAGCCAACAGCAATTCCACAAAAGAGGACTCACTTAAAGTAATTAGTGCACTAATTTGTATGTTGGAGTGAGGGTTTTAGCAAACTGTGCTGTTTGTAGCTTTGCAAATACCAGGGGGAATATCCATTAAACTACTGCACCACCTGTGCACGATACAGAAGAACAAACTCAGCATTGTATTCTTTAACCAGCTGGAGCCATTAATGTTAACACTTAAAGTGATAGGTCAATCAAAACATACTCACTATTTACTCACCCTCAACCTTTATGAGTTTCTTTATTCATTTGAAGACCAATATATGAAGAGTTCATATGCAAAAACCTCTGGAATCTTCTTTTACAATGAGCATTTTTCTCAGCCTCGAATGTTTATGTTCAGTTATTTCATGTTAAAAGCGATGAAAATAACCTATTCGTTGCCAAAAAGTGAAATTACTGAATCAAGACATAGGATCCTGAGAAAAATGCTAATATTAGAAGAAAATGTGAGATGGCATTTAGTAGGGGTATGACAAGATCTCGTATGACGAGATCTCGTGAGATTAAACCACGACGAGATTTATCGTCGAGGTGAAAAGTTGTCTCGTGAGTTGTTATGTTATGATGGAGCGTGAGGGTGAAATTAGCATTGAAGATTGGAGGCAGGATTGGATTTGATCTGCAAATCAAGTGCTTTGCACACACCTGGCAACCCAGGCTGGCCTCGAAGTTGCGCTTGTCACTCGGTTGGGCGGACGGGTGTGACGTAACTGCTTTTTTCACCGGAGTTCAGCGGGTGCCGCGTCCAACATAGGCTACAACTGCAGCCTCACACATTGTGGTTCGTATCCATGCAATGGAATAGCACCTCAGATATGCTGAAAGTCATAATCGTCGTAAACACAAATGGAATTAAGACGTGGAGTATTTCTATTTTAGACGCATTATTGAAGTGCAGATATGTAAACGCTGTAGTCAAACTATTAACACCTTAAAGGACTTTTAGCCGCATTTTGCGACAGGACATACACACCGAGTCAGTAAAGCACCACAGACACACACATCTCTAAGCGCGCGCAAACAAACACACACACTCACTGAATGATCTCCTGGAGACTCATCATCACGGAATGCATGTTTATGCTGTTCGGGAAAAGCAGATTTTTTTTTTTTGTATTGGCGTGCGGTATCAAGCTCCATTAAAACAACTCTCTCCTATCAGTCCTTACTTCACAATCGCATAATCGCATCCAGTAGCTCAGAGTAAAAATTAAATACCAAAGATGACATATATATTTTTAAGTTCAGTGTGTGGAAAGAAGTTTGATTTCTCATGTGAAATTGTACAGAGGAGAAACCAGTCAGTAGAGTTTATAGCTAAATATTTAGCAGTGTTCGCATGTCCTTTACGACAGAATTCATTTAAATAGAAATAAAATACCAGTCATTACAATGTTTTTAAAAAGCACCTCAATTGTTTTTTCTATTTTGTGATTTTTTTCTAGTTCAATAAAAATCTGTTTTCCATTTATATATTAGCAAATATTTTGCTAATATTTAAAATTATATATAAAAAGATTATTTTCCATTCACATAGGCTATTAGCAAAATATTTAGCAGTGTTTGCATGTCCTTTACTGCGTATAATTCATTAAAATAGAAGTAAAAAAACATTCATTACAAGTTATTTTAAAAAAGCACCTAAATAGTTTTGCGATTTGTGTTTTGTTTTTTCTTCAGTTGAACAAAAGACGATTTTCCATTCATATATTTCATCATTGAGGATTTCTTAAAAATAGTGTAAAAATCTTGTCTCGTCTCGTTCTTGTAAACCCAATTTCGTATCTCGTATCTCGTCTCGTGGAGTAGGCATCTGGTCACACCCCTAGCATTTAGAGGTTTTTGCATCTGAACACTTCATATACAGTACTGTGCAAAAGGTGCACCACCAGCTTTGGGAGCCTAAGACTTTAAATAAATCTATCTGTCTTAAAGATATGGAGCAAGTGGATGGTCGTCATTACTTTTGGGTGAACTATACCTTTAATATACAAACAGAAAATATGGGAAATATGTACACACTATTAAAAACAAAATTACTTTCGGAATCAAAAGACTAGCATCAAAAGTGTTTAACGTGACCTCTTTAGCACCAAGCAACAGAGTCTTTTCTGAAATGATATTTAATATCTTTCAGCATTTTCAAGAGGTCTTTCTTAGATTTTGCATGTTCTATCTTTCTTTTTCTCTCTAGATGAATCTCATAATGCCTATAATATTGCATACTGTATATAATATTCACGTCTGGACTCTGTGGAGGCCATTTCATGACTGTCTTTGTTTCATCAGCTGTTTTTTTCTCCAAATATGTTGTGTTTGGGATCATTATCATGCGGAAAAATAACACTGTTACAAATCAGGTGCTTTCTAGTAGGAATTAGTGTACATGACGAATTAAAAACTCTTCCTTTCTATGTCTTAAACAATTAGACCCAAAAAATCCGTCTAGAACCTGTATTTTCTGGTTGTATTTTAATAAAGAGATTGAGAAGTAATATATAATGTCATTACACCCTCACTAAAACAACAACAAATGTAACTGTAAATGTAATGGTGCTTTCACACCAAATGCGGATGAAGCGTCAAGCGCGAGTGATTTACATGTTAAGTTAATGCAAAGACGTGAATAGACATCCTGCGGCGCGATTCATGCGAACGAGGCGGCGTGAATGACGCGATTTGTTGGCATCGCTCGAGTTGGAAAATCTGAACTTCAGCGGACATTGGCACCGTGATTATGCCATAGTGCCTTTTGTTGGTGTCCTGAAAGGAAATCCTCCTGCCGACACCGAACAACAGCTCATCACACTGGGCTCAGCTCAGTCTGATGCATCACTGAAAGCTTCCCTCATCCAGGTATAGTTTCTGGAGGAGTTGATGAACTCACAGAGCTGGTGCACCTCTGAAAGGATCTAGTGGACTCAGACAACGGCGCTTAACGAATCTACCCTGTTTTTCAGCCTTCCTAAAGTACATAAAGCACAGCTACTTTCTCAATAAAATTCATGTTAGCCATTTAGCAATGAAGCTAGAGTCACCAGGCAGACAGAAGCCCTGCCCATGATGTGAATCTGCGACTATTGTGAATTGAATTTAACGTGCGAATGAAGCGAGTAAACTTAAAATATTCACGCATCTATTTACGACTGCTGCATCTGGTGTGAACACAGCATAAGGCATTTGCACAGTACTGTATATATATATATATATATATATATATATATAACAACGAAAACAGCTGATGGACTATATACTAACCTGCGCATTATTCAGGCACAAGATGTCAAAACACCAAACTAAAAGCTGACAGAAACGAAACCAGGTGAGTAGAGCATAGACAAACCTACGTATTATCCATTCACAAGACGGCGCCAAAAAATCTTGCCGTGACATATATGGATTTGAAACTATTCACAGACAGTCAAGGTGATTCAAAGTTCCCGAATGAGCCTGTGTTATTTAGCGGTTGTTACCTCAGAATAACATACCATAGAAGGTTGCGACTGACCAATCAGCATCAAGAATTAAAGACAGCCGTGTAATGATATAGAATAAGGACGTCTCAAATGTCAACAGATCAAGGGAATTTAAATTCTCACTTAATAATCCCTTTAAAAAATCGAACAGTTCTTTATTGGCATTAATGGTTCCTCATAGAAACTTTAAATTGTACAAAAGGATATTTTTAAGTTTAAAAATGTTCTTTAGAGTATTACAGTTTTTCTCAGTCGCTTTGGTGCATTTCTCACAACACTATTTACATTTGCACAACAGTTAATGCATTTCTCAAAACAATTAGTACGAAGTCGATAACCTGCAGAAGTGTGTCACTTGCTCAAAATGGATAGCTCATTCTTCAAAAGCAAGTATTCATGTCAATGAAAGTGTCCGTGTCATCAAGATGAAAAGTCCTGACACCATTGTTTATGAACAAGACAGTCATATGGCTTTGTCATGTTTTCATTATGACAGTTTGCTCTGTAAATGTTTTCCAATGCAAAAAAGTCCGATTTTGGTGACACGTCCTGAAAATGCTCACGACAGCACTATATACTATTTGCACAGCCATTTGAAAACTCCAGTAAAGTTAGACATCACTGCATTCAGTGAGGTATCTGAGTACAAGACACTGAATATGTATGTTTCACATTTTTACTGCATATGCTCTTTGCAGTTCTAATTTATTCACAGCATTGTGCAAACGAATAAATACACCCTTATTTACAACAAACATAAACATCCTTTGGGTAGAGCTGTGCGCAACTGTAAACAATATTGCAGTACATATTGGAATTGAACCTACAACATACATGGGTCTGTAAATCATTCATGAAATTGTTCAATTTAGAAGACATTTTCAGAGACATTAGACATTTTTAGAAAATTAGCTTGACAGATTTTGACAGCTAGTTCAACGTTTTAGTATGTAATGACACAAGTAATGAAATGAGGACTATTAGTTTTATATGGAATGACTATTCAGCATTCACAAGTTTTCACAAGTTTTTGACTGACATGGCATAAGCAAATGATAATGTTATAAAGCAGAAGAGAGTTGTAGGAAAGCAATTGATGCATGTCCAAAAGCATTTGCAATTTGTTGGAAGGGATGAGATACTGCTACTATGATGTGCACAAATGACTAATTGTTTTGAGAAATGCATTAACTGTTGTGCAAATGTAAATAGTGTTGTGAGAAATGCACCAAAGCCACTGAGAAACACTGTAAAATGTTCATTAAAAGGTTCTTTATGGAATTTACAATGATTCTCCTATTGGATCACTACAAAAACAACCAATTGAACCGGAAGCTGTGACCATTTTTTTCTTTCGTATTGTGACGCAGTTCCTAGAGAAATGGATTATTAAATGAGAAAACAGTGGGCGTGGCTTGTTTTTTTCTACTGCAAGCTGATTGGATGTAGTAAAGTAGGCATTTCATTCAGAAGGATCGGGAAAAGGGTTTGGGGAGAGTTATTACAACCTAACAGACTCCTCCTCCTCACCATTTCTGTTTGTTGTCAAAACTGACAGCTGGAGGGGCGTGGTTAAGTATGTTAGCCACGCCCAATACCCCAGACAGACATAATCCGAGAATTTAACTAAAAGCAAACAGGAAGTGCATTATCAGATGTCAATTTAAGATTACAAGGGCATTTTTTTTCTCAATGACATGCACAGATGACTTGTTTTACCTCAAAACCAGCAATACGAGCTAACAACATCATATGGTTAGTTTTGATTTCATTTTGTCTGTCATAATAAAGTGTAAGCTCAGGTGCTAAAACAGCGTGAATAAACAGCACTATCATTGGCCGCAGTTGATCTTCTTCCCCGTCTGTGTGTGCATGTTGGCGTCCATGTCAGGTGTCAGCTCTGTTTGATATGTAGTATTTGCGTTACGGTTGCACCCATTAAATGAGAGGTAATCAGATCCGTCTCTCCGCTGCGAGCCGCACTTAGAGGCACTCAGCTTTAATTACCTGGGCCGACTGGATGCAGAGAGCTTTTAAGATGCTCATCTTCTTTCACCAAACGTCTCGCTGAGACAGTAATGAATGGCTGGGACTACATACGCCACTGGCGTTTTTTTTTACTGCCGTCTGCACTCAGGACCCTCTGCGTTTTTTGTTTTTTTTCTGATGTTACACGTGCCTGGCATAATCACTGACCACAGTTTCAGGCTTTATTTGGAAACACTGCAGTCCATATGGACAACATTCGCTGTGCTTAGCTTTTCCATACGTAAGTTCCGTTCACACAGAATGTGTTTTTCCTTACCAACGCACTAATTTCTATTGTTTGAAAAGTAGGACGGACATGTGTGACCATTATGCTCGCGCCTTTTTAAGAGCTGTGAATGTGTGCTACGTTTTTTTTTTGACGCGGTGTATAGTTAAAGTACAAATGAAGTAAAGTATAGTTACAAATGAAATCAAAACTAACCGTATTGATTTTGTTAGCTTACATTGCTAGTTTTGTGGTGAACAGTTCATCTGTGCATGTCATTAAGAAAACAAAATGGTTTGCCCTTGTAATCTAAAATAAAAATCTGAAAATGCACTTCCTGCTTGTTTTTAGTTAAATTCTCAGATTACGTCTATCTGAGATATTGGGCGTGGCTAACATACCTAGCCATGCCCATCCAACTGTCAGTCAACAAACAGAAATGGTGAGGAGGAGGATGAGTCTGTTAGGTTGTAATAACTACTTTGTGTACTTTATTATATCCAATCAGCTCGCAGTAGAAAAAACAAGCCACGCCCACTGTTTTCTCATTTAATATTTAATTTCTCCAGGAACTGCGTCTAAATATGACAAAAAAAAGGTTGCAGCTTCCGGTTCATGCTGACTTTAAAGACTTTCAACTTTAACATGCAGTGCTGCTCATCACTGTCAGCTCCAAAATCAGTGGACCAATCAGAAGAGCTCGGGGGCGGGGCAACCATTGCGAACTTCTGTTTATAGCATAAAGTTGGCATGACAACTGTTTTATTTACCGATATATCATGACGGAGGAGGTGCTCATTGTGTCCAGATATCGTGAATTATATGATGCATCTTCATGTGCTTATCGTAACATATTGTTTTCCTATTTCAAATGAGTCCGTTATTATCATTAATACATCGCGTTCATAATATTGCATCATCAGCATGTCATGGAATATTAGGTTATAATTTTGGAGTCGGGCACGGTGGCGCAGTGGGTAGCACAATCGCCTCACAGCAAGAAGGTCGCTGGTTCGAGCCTCGGCTGGGTCAGTTGGCATTTCTGTGTGGAGTTTGCATGTTCTCCCCGTGTTCGCGTGGGTTTCCTCCGGGTGCTCCGGTTTCCCTCACAGGTCCAAAGACATGCGCTATAGGTGAATTGGGTAAGCTAAATTGTCCATAGTGTATGTATGTGTGTGAATGAGTGTGTATGGATGTTTTCCAGTGATGGGTTGCAGCTGGAAGGGCATCCGCTGCGTAAAACATATGCTGGATAAGTTGGCGGTTCATTCCGCTCTGGTGACCCTAGATTAATAAAGGGACTAAGCCGAAAAGAAAATGAATGAATGAATGAATTTTGGAGTCGTTCAGAAGTTAAACCAAAACATTTGCTCACTGTTACTAGATTTGATTCATGAGGGGTCGTTACGAGCCTTCACAAATGTAAATTAGAGCTCAACCAGTGATATTTGTGTATTTCGCATCCTAACAACACGTGATGCGACAAGATTCCAGTGACAAGCAATTTGGCTGTCTGCATTAAAAGCGATGCAACATGACAGAAACATTTAAATACCAGCCACTGCACTCCTAACGAAATGGTAAAAGCTTTTGACTGATGTTGTTGGTTTGCATTGAATCCCAGTTCTGACTTTCAAAGTGTCTGCTAGTTATTTTATTTTCAAGATCTGAGGTGAACTATCTGCTGCTGCTTTCAGTAGTATGGCAATAAATGTCATGTATGGTATTTAAACTCACATTGGGAGCATTTAACACTGAATAAAGGCCATAATCAGTACCTGAGGTGATCATTGTGATGGTAGTATATGCCGTGGTGCCATGTCGTGTGTTGTTAGGACATGGTGTTATTGCGATTTGGAAAATGCGCAAAATAAAACTACATTTAGTTTAGGGTGGCACCAAGATTATCCTTCACATTGAGTGACAAAGACTGAAAGAGGTTAAAAAAAGATCTCAAAACATATTTACATGAGTGACAAATTCTGTCACTTATTTGAATATGTAATAAAAGCCGACAGACTGCTTGTAACTCAAACTTTTAGGACATACCCCAGAGCAAACGTGTTTGTTTTGCGCATATGACAAATTCTATAATGTGATATGGTTAAAACAAGAATTACTATATTATCATTTGGGTCCAAGCACAACTCATTGGGCAGCTAATGTTGAAAAGACTTCAAATTAAAGTAAGCATATTTAATTTAACTTACATCAAAATCGTGACATGGTGGTGATTCAATGTAAATTCTCTCAACATATCTCAGCAGAAAAAAATAGAGAATATAGTTGTATTGAAGATGCATCAAAACTGGTTTAAATATGCCGATCAAACTGACATCAAAATCTTGACATGGTGGTGATCTAGACTGCAGCTCTGCACAGGAAGTTTGGCCAGAGGAGAAATGGTCATGCCCAACTGAGCCTGTTTTTTCTCAAGGTTTTTTCCTTCACGTTCATCAATTGGTGAAGTTTGTTCCTCGCCACTGTCGCCACTGGCTTGCTTGGTTTGGGACTTGTGGAGCTGCGCATCGATGGATTTGCTCTTCAGTGTTTGGACTTTCAGCAGTGAAAATTAAACCACACTGAACTGAACTAAACTGAACTTCAACTCTGAAAACTGGACTGACACAGTTTCAATTTATTAGAACTTCTGTGTTAAGCTGCCTTGACACAATCTACATTTTAAAAGCGCTATAGAAATAAACATAAATTTAATTGATTTGATGTCAATTGAATAGATTTGGCTACCGTAATACTTACAGTGTGCAGGATTAACTTTCTATTTCACCCAATTACCAACAACATTGCTGTCCAAACTGAATTTAAAATCATTTTACAGATTTGTGATCAGTTGTTGATGAAACACCTTGTGTAGTGAATAATGTTTGTAAAATGGACAACTGTCTTTCTGTGGAAATTGTATTTTATGTTCTCTATTTACAATTGACAAATAATTGTTTGGGGGGTCTTTTTCATTTCGACAAAGCACCACGAGGCGAGAATCGTAGTAAATGCAGAGGCGCTATGTGTCCCTCGGTGCTTGGACCCCTAAAATGCTGCAAGTACAATTGCAAATACATTAATAGGTCCCGTGTGGGACCTGTTTGTTGTGGTTCTTTTTTGTGATTTGCAGAGCCTGCATGGTTGCTGATTTGTGAGTGGGTCATCTCACCTGAGACCCATTATGTGGTGTCTATAAAGAGTCCAACATTTGACATGAGAGAAGAGCTCGATTAGCTGGACCTCCCTGCTTGGTTTTTTGATTATTTTAGTTTGTTTTGGATCATGAGCTCAGTTCACTACCATGCACATGCTTTTCACTACTGACTTCCATTTATACTGACTTTGATTGCTTTAAATACTTTTGTTAATTATGCCTTTTTGTTAATAAATCATTTCTCTTTTCAATTTACCTGGTCCACGTTGTCTCTCTTACGTTACAATTTTGAGCAAGTTGTAACAACATATATTCACAATATACCAAATGTAAAAAACAAACTGCAAATAGCACAGACCTATTCAATTGTATTTTATTAGTGTAGTCAGAAAAACCTAGCGGTAATTTTACTTGCTTGTTCCTTTACAACTTCTGAAGTTCTAAGAGTAACTCCAGCTAGCTTTCATCGCATTATTTAGGCTAATAATATCTTCCCAGCGGGCACCCTGATGTGAAAAAGACAATCAAAAAATGCAAATAATCTTGATATCAAAACATTAACGTCCATTTGACATCCACACATTGATGCTCTTTTGATCACCAAAGTAACGGCACAAAACGTATAAGAAAGGTTTTATTCATCTAATAGCTTTAATTGTAAGTTTTACAAATTTTCACCAGATTTCGTGTTCAAATACCTTGATATCAAAAAACATCGAATTGACGTCTAACATTGGCATCAACAAAACAAGTCAAAAATCGATAACAGGTCTGTCCTATAATCGATTTTTGACTTGTTTTTGATGCCAGTGTTTGATGTCAATTAGATGTCATTTTAAGGTAGTCAACTGACATCAAATAAATTCGTATTTTTTTTTACATGTTTTTGATGTGTTTTTTCCTTCGGTCTCTGATTTATCAGAGGTCGCCGCAGCGGAATGAACCGCCAACTATTCCAGCATATGTTTTACACAGTGGATGCCCTTCCATCCACAACCCAGTACTGGGAAACACCCATACACTCTCACATTCACACACACACGCATACACTACAGCCAATTTAGTTAATTCGATTCACCTATAGCGCATGTCTTTGGACTGTGGGGGAAACCGGAGCACCCGGAGGAAACCCACGCCAACACGGGAAGAACATGAACAGAACTCCACACAGAAATGCCAACTGGCCCAGCCGGGACTGGAACCAGCTACCTTCTTGCTGTGAGGCGACAGTGCTAACCACTGAGCCACCGTGCCGCCTATGTGTTTTTTGGATGTCATGTTAAAAAATATATATATCTTTCAGGTCATCGACGACACTACTGATATGTATACAGTGAACAGTAAGCACATTTCTGGTTCTTTAGCTAGCATTGTTAGCATTTGCAGCACAAATGTTGTAAAGCTGATCAATTTGTTATCTTAATTTGCTGATTTTTCTATTAGTGTGTTGAGGTATATTGAGTTCTCTCAGCCACCGTACATACAGTACACACAAAAAGCAAAGCCGAGCCTAAGTGGCAGTAAACGTTGGCAGAATTGTCAACTTTTGTACATAATTAACTTATTAAAATCCTAATTTAATATGCTTTTCTGCAGAGACTGGTGGGACTAAAGGACACAACGATAATGCGAAACAGCTAATTAACATTAAATGAGTACATGCTGTGTGAGCTATTGCTACGAACTATAGCCTATCTTGCATAACGTTTTCATTCACCAGTGTTGTGTAATATAAAGCAATGTGGGATCTGATTTGCATTGTGTTTCCAAAGCCCACACACTATACACATGTGTGTTACCGCATTCAGATGGATCTCGGGTCAAGCACTTGAGTCATGATTCATGAAGCTATATTTTTTTGAGCTAAATGATGAAAACAACATGAAATGAAGCCAATTCTTTGTTGTTTATTTCTCCTCAGGTAATGACCTGTTCCTTGTGGCGGTTCATGAGCTCGGTCATGCTTTAGGACTGGAACATTCCAGTGACCCGACAGCTATAATGGCTCCGTTTTATCAGTATATGGACACCGAGAGCTTTAAACTGCCTCATGATGATCTTCAGGGCATCCAGAAAATATATGGTGAGTTTAAACATCCACTCATTCATTCATTTTCCTTTGGCTTAGTCTCTGATTTATCAGAGGTCGCCACAGCGGAATGAACCGCCAACTATTCTGGCATTTACACAGCAGATGCCCTTCTAGCTGCAACCCAGTAATGGGAAACACCCATACGCACTCACATTCACACACACACACACTCATACACTACAGCCAATTTAGTTCATCCAATTCACCTATAGCGCATGTGTTTGCACTGTGGGGGAAACCGGAGCACCCGGAGGAAACCCTCGCCACTACGGGGAGAACATGCAACTCCACACAGAAATGCCAACTGGCCCAGCTGGGACTCGAACCAACGACCTTCTTGCTGTGAGGCGACAGTGCTAACCACTGAGCCACCATGCTGCAAGTTTAAACATCCATAAATACATAATCCACTGGCTTCTAGACAAGGTTTTTTAAGTGTTTTTATTAATATGGACACTTTCTTAATATATCTCTTTAAACATTGTGCATTTCTGAGTGTGCCTGAGGTGAGTGGGCTTGACAAACCACCTGTAGAAACACTTTCTTTCCATATGCACCGGACACTATTGTTCTGTCTTATGTAAAAGTACTTGTATAGTCTGTCTTAGGTGATGCGTATAGTTAAGTATTTATAGTATACGTATAGTTAGTATTAGGGCTGTCATGATACTGGAATTTGGTCCCACTGTTGAGCGCATTCTTAAACACTGCTGTTTTGCCATTGTGTTCACGTGCTCAGAAGAAATGACTGTGATTGGCCGTGAAGGTCATCACGGTGCTCAAATGTTAGCGGGAAATTGACGTTTTTAAAATTCCAGTATCGATTGGTACCGAATTCCAGTATCGTGACAATCCTAGTTAGTATAGTTAGATTACCGCTCTGGTATGTTGTTTATGTATAGATTTAAAATAGCTCTTGCGTCCAGTGTTGTTTTCATATTTATGATTATGTTTATTTATGTGGCACCGTTGTCCGAGACCTGTGTATAGATGTTTTACACAAATGTATCAAACACAAAGTATGCATTTTTTTAACTTGATGTGCTTTAAACTAGATCATTTGCTTTTCTTAGGCCATGTCCACACAAACACAGGTATTTTTATGAATGGAGTTTTCCCCGCTTACGTTTAAAAAAAAAATCCCTGTCCACATGAAAACGCAAAAACGCACTTTGATGCATATTAAGAACCAACAGGTGGAGATAATGACACCTTTATGTCACCAAATGGGCAATTATGTATTTGCATGAGTAAATTGCACACAAGGCAATGCAAACGTGAGAAGAGAAGCGGATTACTGTCTCACAGTTAAACAATGCGGAATACACAATACGTTTGCCGCGAGCATACAGATTTGTCTCATTCGCGTCTTACGCATTTGGTGTGAACCCAGCCATGTTGACCAATCAGAAAAGTGAAAACAGCGTGCACGTTGACGTCATGAGGTGAAAACTCCAGTTGTAGTGTCCACACGACCACACTGTACCCGGAGTGTCTGAAAATCACCCTGGCTAGAGTTTTCAGAAAGTGTCAGTTTCAGGCCCTGTCCACACGAATGGGTATTTTCAAAACCGCACTTTTTTCTATGCATGTTCGCTGTTTGTCCACGTGAAAACGAAGTATCGGGTGACTGAAACCGAAACTTTCTGAGAACTCCGGCCAGGGTGAATATTTTCAAAAACTCTGGGTACAGTGTGCTCGTGTGGACGATACAACAAAGTTTTCACCTCATGACATCAGCTTGCGCACAGTATTCTCCTTTCTGATTGGCCAACAAGGCTGGGTTTACATCAAACACGGAAGTTGCAAATGAGGCAAAATTCTGTACATTCACGGCAAACGCATTGTGTATTATGCGTCGTTTGGCCGCAGTATGGTATTCCACCTCTGTTCTCACGTTTGCATTGACTTGTATGCAATTTACTCATGCAAATACTTAATTCCCTGTTTTGTGTCAACCCAGCATAAAAGTGTCATTATCGCCCCCTGTTGGTTCGGCGTGCACTTAACATGCATCACAATGCCTTTTTTTAACAACAAAAGCAGGGAAAACCCCGTTTATAAAAATACCTGTGTACGTGTGGACATGGCCTCAGTCACTGCGTTTTCGTGAGCAAAAGAGCAAAACCATATAGAACAAAAGTGCGGTTTTGAAAATACCCACGTTTGTGTGGACAGGGCCTTACTGACACAGAACTCTTCATTTCCTCTGCAGGGCCTCCAAACAAAAACCCTCACCCCACTCGACTGCTGACGACGGCGACTCCTCCTCGCCTGCACCTGCCGTCTGACCCACGTAAACATGAACGTCAGGGTCGCCCTCACCGGCCGCCGCAGAAAACCAAACCCAGCCACCCAAACTCCAAACCCGACATCTGCGATGGAGGATTCAACACGCTGGCCATCCTGCGCAAGGAGCTCTTCGTCTTCAAGGTCTGAACCCAGCAAACAACAGCCACCATTTTATTGTCTACACTCGAAAAAATATCTGTTAACAATCTGTTAATTTAAGTTCGGAGCATGCACTGTAAAAAATATCTATAAATATAATTCTTATAGATATCCTTAAGACTGACATACTAATACTAACATCTAAAAAACGTTATTTTACGTTCACAGGACCTTTAAATGTGACTGAGAAACGCCGCAGTATTAGTTTCTGCATTTGCTAACAGCATTCATCTCTCATTAGGATCAGTGGTTCTGGAGGGTGAGAGATAATTCTGTGGTGCCTGGATACCCGATGCAGATCAGCTACTTCTGGAGAGGTTTGCCTCCCAAGATCGATGCCGTCTACGAAAACAGCGAGGGGAAGTTCGTCTTCTTCAAAGGTAAGATACTTGTCCTTATGAATTGTAAATCCTACAGCTTAAACATACAGTTGAAGTCAAAATTATTCGCCCCCCTGTGATTTTTTTTTTCTTTTTTTTTTTTAAAGTATTTCCCAAACGATGATTAACAGAGCAATTAATTTTTTCACAGTATTTCCTATAATATTTTTTCTTCTGGAGAAAGTCTTATTTGTTTTATTTTGGCTAGAATAAAAGCAGTTTTTAATTTTATTTAAAGTGAAGTTTCACAAACTAATTTCGAGAGGAGCACGTGATTTGATTGATCACAGCTGGACTCTCATCTGTAATTATCAGTAAGCCAATCAGACGAGTCCAAACTCACTATAAGTAGCCTATCTAAAATTATTCCCTTATCTTTGTTTTCGAAGAAACCCCCCATCCACCCCATCTTCCTCCTTTTTCTTCTCCTTTGCCAGGGGGAGCTCTCGAGAACAACCTGATCTCGTACCCCCTTTTGCTTATCGACCAGGCGGGAGCCCTGGGCTCAATTATCTCCGAGCTCAGGGTTCTCTCCCGGGACAGCATGCCAAACCTGCTATTATTATCAAACAATATCTAAGTGCGAACTCTTGAAACTATTTTAAGGTCAATATTATTAGCCCCCTTAAGCAATATTTTTTTTGATTCGTTGCTAATTTTCTATTTGCATATGTTTTCTTAACATTTTGAGCTCTCTCGACCACTGTAGTAAATAGCATTTCTGTTCTCTATTCAATTTTTTTGCATATATATATAGCATTTTTTTTTTCTATTTCTCTGTATTTCTCAAGGCAACCGGTTCTGGGTGTTTAAGGACACAACTCTGCAGCCCACATATCCTCAGGACATTTCTCTTTTCGGCAGTGGAATGCCCACGCAGAGCATCGAAACAGCTGTTTGGTGGGAAGATGTGGCCAAAACCTACTTCTTCAAAGGGGATAGGTCAGTTTTACAGCTTCCTGTTTTACAGAGTATATATGATGGGACCCAGTGGATGCCGAATTCACGGGATTGTTTCATAGCATGTACTAGAACTTTCTGCTTTCATTTGCTTTTACAGGTACTGGAGGTACAATGAGGATATGAGGACGATGGACCCCGGATACCCACAACCTATTACTGTGTGGAAAGGCATCCCAGACTCTCCACAGGGAGCATTCGTGGACAAAGCCAATGGTATGACATTGAAATGGCTCTGCAAAAGACCCTGACTAACATTATAAGAATATAGTCAGTTAGTTACTGATGGGTATTATTCTAAATTTCAGAATTTAATATACACTGTAAAACCCAAAAAGTTAAGGTAACTCAAACCATTTGAGGAAACCGATTGCAACAAACCATTTGAGTTTAAAACTAATCTATATGAGTACTGTGAACTTACTCCATTTAAGTTGAAGTAATGAAGTATTTAATTAACTCATTACCTTCAACACTGAGTTCAGAACTCTTTTCAAATTAGTAGAATTAACTTTCAGTAAATTTTGAGTTAACTACACTCATTTAATTTGATAAAGTTGACTTTTGGGTTTTACAGCTACTGTCAAGCTACTGAAAAAATGTAGCTACTATAAGCTAGCTGAGTTCCTTCTAGCTAACTACTCCCCAACACCGCAACTCTTTCCATCCCAAAATCTCCTCACAGGTGCAGGGTTTGAGTAAATTGGCTGTTGAGGAGAAATATCAGGATTTCAGCTAAAAAGACAGCTTTTTCTGAAGCCTGATCTCTGTGCTCAGTGTGTTCTGGAGCCGCTGATCTCTGAGCTCCTTCACTGATAATTGGCCTCTGTGTGGCTTCTCTCAAAATCTCTCTGTCCGTGCAGAGTTTCAGAAAGACGACCAGTTCTGGGCTGCGGTTTGGTGATTTTTAACATCTACGTCATCATCAGTAGTACCTTCAAACACTGGGTCTCATTCATTAGCCATGCACACATTTCATGACTAAAATTGACCAGTTTTATATAAATGTGTTTATTGTTTTTAACTGGAAATCCTATATGTAAAGATGCTCGTAATGTTAGTAGAACGTTTCCTTAACGTTATTTGTAATTAACAAACGTTTTAAAAACGTTAGCAAAACAACAAAACGTTATAATTGTGTTGTTGGGGGAATGTTTTAAAAACGTTAGCATTAAAAACGTTACCATTAAGTTATGAATGGAACGTTCTGAAAACGTTAGGATAAAAACGTTATCATTGTGTTGTTGGGGGAATGTTTTAAAAACGTTAGCATTAAAAATGTTACCATTAAGTTATGAACGGAAGGTTCTGAAAACATTAGGATAAAAACGTTATTGTGTTTTTGTTGGAACGTTCTAAAAATGTTAGAATAAAAACGTTATCATTGTGTTTTTGCTTGAATGTTCTAAAAATGTTAGGATAAAAACATTATCATTGTGTTTTTGCTGGAACGGTCTAAAAACTTTAGGATAAAAACGTTATCATTGTGTTTTTGCTTGAATGTTCTAAAAATGTTAGAATAAAAATGTTATCATTGTGTTTTTGTTAGAACGATCTAAAAACGTTAGGATAAAAACGTTATCATTGTGCTTTTGTTGAAATGTTTTAAAAACGTTATGGTAAAAACATTATCATTGAGTTTTTGATAAAACGATCTAAAAACTTTAGGATAAAAACGTTATCATTGTGTTTTTGCTTGAATGTTATAAAAACGTTATCATTGTGTTTTTGCCCGAATGTTATAAAAACGTTAGGATAAAAACATTATCATTGTGCTTTTGTTGAAATGTTCTAAAAACGTTACGATAAAAACGTTATCATTGTGTTTTTGCTGGAACGTTCTAAAAACATTACGATAAAAATTTTCTCATTGTGTTTCTGTTGGAATGTTTTAATAACGTTTTACATAACTTTATTAAAACATTAATATAACAAGAGAATGAAATGTTCTAAAAGCGTTTTAAATAACGTTCTTATAACAAACATTAATACAACGTTTAAAAAACTGGACATTTTGAACGTTCTAATAATGTTGAAACAAAAGGTTTTTATAACTTAATCCAGTGTTTCCCAACCCTGTTCCTAAAGGCACACCAACAGTACACATTTTCGAGCTCTTCCTAATCAAACACACCTGAATCAACTCATCAGAACATAAGAAGAGACTCCAAAACCTGAAGTTAATGGGTCAGATAAGGGAGACATCCAAAATATGTACTGTTGGTGTGCTTCCAGGAACAGGGTTGGGAAACACTAACTTAATGGAAATGTTACGAGAACTCGGTATGACATCGTCTTCTCTTTTCCCGAAGGATTCACATACTTCTACAAGGGCAAGGAGTACTGGAAGTTCAACAACCAGCGGCTGAGAGTAGAGCCAGGCTACCCTCGATCCATCCTGCGGGACTTCATGGGCTGTGACGGTCTGCCCACTGACCCCGACTGGGACTGGAGCCCCCCGCAAGAAGAAGAACCGCCCCAATACGATCACGATGACGTCAGTATCGTCCTGAAACTGGAAAGCAGCGGCGGAGCGGAGAAAGCAGTAGCCATCGCCATCCCATGTGTGCTGGCGCTGTGCATGATGGTCCTGCTTTACACGGTGTTTCGCTTCAAGAGGAAGGACACGCAGCGCCACATACTGTACTGCAAGAGATCCATGCAGGAGTGGGTCTGAGACATAAACGTCCCGACGTTAAAACGCTCTCCATATCAAAACCCCCTTGGAATTATTGACTCTTCTTGAGGCTGCTTTGTTGGCAGAAGCAAAGACGGCATAAATAAACAACTGTATCTGCCTTCATAGGTGGCAGTGTGTGTTTTTTTTTGTATGGTCTGTGTGGCCTTGGGAGACCATTTCGGTGACTGGAGCCCAATTGCGAGAGTACATCGTTACTCTACAAACCACCAACTTTTCAATGGACTTTGAGAGTTATTTATCTTCGAACTGCAGATGCTCCATAATGTGTGTGTGTGTCACTCCGAAATACTTGCTTGTGTGGAAAAAAAACTGATACCCAAAACCAAATATGCCCTTAGTGTCCAAAGAGGACTGCTTCATTCACGGTGGGATATTTCTGAGATGATTATCCATCATTGTTTGAGTTCCGTTCCGTTTCGCAGGATAAATGGGGAAACCAGAACGAACGTTGACGTGTAACACCGGGGCTACATGCAATATTTCGTCGAATGCCTTAAATCACATATTGCGTTTAATTTTGGTCTGTGTGTTCGTGTAAGTGTGCCTGTGTGAGTGTGACTTTTGTCTTTTTTGTCACTCTATTTTTTCACACTGCTGACTGACAGAAACTTGCGGTAAGATTTCAAGTGCCACTGACTGCTGGAAACATTGAAAAACGAGTGCACGGCTGACTCCGAAATGCAGAAATTGAGTGCTTCTAATTAAATCATACACAATTAACCAAAAAAACCAATGGTATTCAGCTGAAGTATCAAACAAACCTTCCGGATTCTCATAAGAAGCAACAGACTATCAAAAATACCAAAATGTTAAAGCTCTATAAAAACCACAGAGTTTGAAATGCAGTGTTTAAACTACTTATACTTGTAAATACTTGTGCTTGCAGGGCAGCAAGAGAACAGTATTTAAGTTTTAAGTATATTTCAAGAGTTCACACTTAGCAGATAATTTATTATAAAGCATGTTTGGCATGCTGTCCCGGGAGAGAGCCCTGAACTCATAAGATCCTCGAGCCCAGGGCTCCCTCCTGTTTGCAGGGTGAGAGGTGAGTTTGAGCTCAGGTAGATCTACATATTTATGGCTATTGACAAATTAGGAATTGCTATGGAGAGATATACTGCTGACTAAATGCTCATCTATGGTGCCAATTTAGTTTGGTCAATTCACTTATGTCTTATGTCTTTGGACAGTGGGAAGAAACCGGGGATCCCGGAGGAAACCCACGCGAGCACAGGGAGAACATGTAAACTCAGCACAGAAATGTCGACTGGCCTGGTAAGGACTTGAACTAGTGACATTCTTGCTGTAAGGCAACAGTGCTAACCACTGGGCCACCGTGCCACCCTATCTAGGAAAAGGGAGGAGGAGTAGGGGTGGAAGGGGGGATTCTTCAAGACGAAGATAACTGAGGAATGAAACTTTGGTTATTTATGGTGACTTAGGAATCATCTGATTGGTAAATCATGTGTTAGCTAATGCGGGACCAGCCGTGGTCAATCATAAGCACGTGACCCTGTCGAGATTAGTTTATAAATAAACTTCACTTAGTGAATGAAATGCTCACTGATGCATTTAGATTTCTGTTTTGAGAATTGCCCCATAATTTAAGCGTTTAATGACACTCCCAGCTGATGTCAAAGAACCAATGGCAACAAAAGCCAACTATTTTGCGTCAACCAACAGCCAAAATGCTGTTTAAACTCACCAAAATGATTACAGGTGACTCTCAAATAAACTAGCCCAGCAGGCACACTACGTCATAAGACAAAATTCAACGTCTTGCCAGTGTCTAACGGCAACGTTATTTTGACGTCCAATAATGGTTGATTTTGGAAAATGTTGGAAAAATCCAACGTCGAGCCAACATCTTAAACCAACATACTGACGTCAAATACTGACATTTATTCGTCAGGTATGGCAACCAAAATCCAACGTCTGATAGATGTCATATTGGTAACGTCCACACAATGTCAAGCTGTAACATCATTAGACGCTGATATTTGATTGATTTTAGGTTGGACGTTGGACATTGACGTCGTCCTGACGTCAACGCGATTTTCATTTTCAAACAAAATGCAACGTCCCCATGACATTGGGGTACACTGTCAATCTGACGTCATGTTGACGTCCTGTGCCTGCTGGGAGAATGCGTGTTCTTCACCTAAGTTAGTGTCTTATTATGAGGTTCCTCATTCAAGAACTGCTCATATGCAAACCAAAAACAAAGCAGCGCTTGCTTACCATTTTAAAAATCAATCATGCTGTTCACTTTCTTTATTCCAGACTCACACTGTTAAGAATTATTGTTATATTGAAGTGCTCAGGTGAGATGATATAACATTAGAAAAGCCTTCTGCCTGTGCCATCTATTCTTTGCTTGATTTCTTCAGTATTATTCTTTGACTCATTAAGTCATTCGCTAAAGTGAACATCCCTTCAGAGTTCTCTATCACAGAATACCCCAACATGCTGTCTAAATGTGATTAATTTTAAATGATTAAATAAATGTTAGGGTGGCACGGTGGCTTAATGGTTAGCACTGTTGCCTCACAGCAAGAAGGTCATTGGTTCGAGTCCCGGCTGGGTCAGTTGGCATTTCTGTGTGGAGTTTGCATGTTCTCCCCCTGTTGGCGTGGGTTTCCTCCGGGTGCTCCGATTTCCCCCACAGTCCAAAGACATGCGCTATAGGTGAATTGAATGAACTAAATTGGCCATAGTTTATGAGTGTGTGTGTGTGAATGCAAGAGTGTATGGGTGTTTCCCATAACTGGGTTGTGGCTGGAAGGGCATCCGCTGCGTAAAACATATGCCAGAATAGTTGGCGGTTCATTCCGCTGTGGTGACCCCTGGTAAATAAGGGACTAAGCCGAAGGAAAATTAATGAAATGAATAAATGTTATTATATTTAAATGATGAAAACGATGTGATGTAAACGATCAATTAAATGTATTTGATCATTTATCTTTATAGTTTCTGCTAAAAAACAATAAAGCAAACAATGCAACAACACTGCAGTAACTTTAAATATGACATCCTTTTCACTACAATTGACTCCAAGAGATGCAAAATGATTTGACGCATTTGTATAAAATGACATAGTAGGTTGGAGTGTAATTAAAAGGTTTTTTTTTATTAGCCAGTGGAGTGGTCTGATTATAGCATTGCCTATCATATATCAAATAAGAAGGTTTTATTACAGCGCTGCCTTGCAAACACCCAAGTGTTTACCTCCAAAAATTCCATGCTTGAGGGTCACAAAATGCTAAAAATAACAGCTGCAACACAGGCTCATTGGAAATACGTGCTTAATTCCTACGTTTTTGTGGAACCACTAAATATAAAGTACTTAAACATACATTTTACTGCAGTTTCTAGGCTAAATGAATGCTATGTTGCTTTTCACACTAATGATATTTACAGGGAGGACATATTATCAATGAATAAAGGATTATTTTCATGAAGTTCTTTGCAAAACTCCAAATACATATCAAAAATCAACTTAACGGTGTCTATGATTTATAAGCACATATGTTTGCCTCACCTATCTATCTCCATATGGTACGTTTTCTGGCATGGTCAGTTTGTCGGGAACTCACTGTACGGTGTTGTGCTCGTAATGTAGTGTTCAAGCTCGAGTCTGGTGAAGCATGCTTTCACAAAGGAGATAAAAGCAATGTAAAATGAAGGTAAAACTACATGGTCGGAGTGCGGTTTTTGCTTACATTTACTTTAGAAAACACTACTGGTTAGGTTTAGGGAAGGGTTTAGGTCAGTTATTCACTAGGTGATCTGTACGACAAGCTCCACCTTCCCCTGGACGTGTACAAGATTGACGTGTATCTGAAACTTACAACAATATGTAACCTAAGTAACGTATTTCAGAATCGCAAAAATGTAGACAGCGATCTCTAGTGGATATGTCATCTGAAACGTACAACAAAATGTACCCTAAGTAATGTATTTCAGAATCGCAAAAATGTAGACAGCGATCTCTAGTGGATATGTCATCTGAAGCGTGCAATGAAACACACCCTAGGTAGCATATTTCAGACAAAACTTAATAAAAGTAACGTTTTTACGATTGGCAAATATGTAGACAGCGCCCTCTAGTGAATATGTCACCTCAAACGTTCGGCGAAACACACCCAAAGTAACATATGTCAGATTCGCACAAAATGTAGACAATGCCCTCGAGTGGACTTATTATCAGAAACATGCAATGAAACACATCTTAAGTAATATATTTCAGATACGCAAAAATATGCAACGCCCTCTAGTAGACATGTCACCTAAAACTTATGACAAAGCGTAACGAAAGTAACGTATTTCAAATACGCAAAAATCTAGACAGCACCCTCTAGTGAATTTATCATCAAAAACGTGCAATGAAACGCACCCTAAGTGATATATTTCAGATTTGCAAAAAGCTAGACAGCACCCTCTAGTGGATTTATCATCAGAAACGAGCAATGAAACACACCCTAAGTAGCGTATTTCAGAATTGCAAAAATGTAGATAGCGCCTTCTAGTGGATATGTCAACTGACACGTAGAACAAAATGTACCCTAAGTAACATATTTCAGATTTGCAAAAATCTAGACAATGCCCTCTAGGGGACTTATCATCAGAAACGTGCAATGAAACACACCTTAAGTAACATATTTCAGGTTTGCAAAAATGTAGACAGCGCTCTCTAGTGAACATGTCACCTGAAACGTACGACAAAGTGTAACGAAAGTAATGTATTTCAAATTTGCAAAAATGTAGACAGCACCCTCTAGTGAATTTATCATCAGAAACGTGCAATGAAGCACACTCTAAGTAGCATATTTTAGATGCGCACAAATGTAGACAGCACCCTCTAGTGGATATGTCACCTGAAACGTATGACAAAACGTAACAAAAGAAATGTATTTAAGATTCGCAAAAATGTAGACAACACCCTCAAGTGGACATGCCACCTAAAACGTACAAAACGTCCCGAAAGTAGCATATTTCAGATTTGCAAAATCCCTCTAGTGGACACGTCACCTGAAAAGTGCAATGAAACACACCCTAAGTATTCACAAAAATGTAGACAATGCCCTCTAGTGGATATGTCACATGAAACGTACAATTAAACGTACCAAAAGTAACGTATTTACAAAAGTGCAGACAGCGCCATCTATAATGTGAAACAAAAGGTACACAGAGCAACGTATTTTACATATCGCAAAAATGTAGGCTGAAGCACATAATATAAATGAGCTTGTGTAGAAGTAACATTTATTTACTGTTTTCAGGCAGCGGTTTGGGTAAACTCTGCATCTGTTGCACAGCTAAAACGAACAAAAAATGTAACCGAAAAATAAACGAATTGGCTTTACTGCATATTCCTGTTTCAGACATGCCGACCGTGTGAAGATTTGTTAGCGTGATCATTCTCAGATCACCGAACACATCAGAGGTTGCCGTTTGACATTTCTTTTTTGAGTGTTTATTCAAAGTGGAGTGATGTATATTGTCACATGCCTTGTTTTAGCTTTCGTTTTCGCCAACTGATCTACAATGGACCGCCAGCAGAGACGCGCGTCTGAATTTCCACGTGTGATCTGTTGTTTTGCTCATTAACAGAGGAGTATTTGAAGAATATATGCCCCCGTTCTGTCTTTTGGTCACTTGAGTATTGGATGTGTATCTGAATATGCTGTATATATATATATATATCTCATGTAGTGTCTTTATTACAGATATGAAAGGCAAAATATGCAGTACATTAATAATAAGATAGTATCTATTATCAGATGTGGCGTGTGAATCATTCTAATGAAGACGTTAACAAAAACTGTACCATGCATTAACATGTAATTTATCACTGGAATCCACGAAAAGGTTGTTTGGATGATATAATTAAACAATTATATATTAAATAATATTGCTGACTCGTGATTTATGTTGTATCATCTTATGCTGAAATATTTGGGAATATATTTGGTGTTTTTAATCAAGATTTGAGCAGAAATTTAGCAAAATAGTAATAGTGCAAAATTGTATTATTGTTTTATGCTGTTTTATTTTCTGGACTCCATCGTTACTCTGGTTTTCAGTGTCACATGATCGTTCTTATATCTTAATTTGTTGCTCAAGGAATATTTTTTTTATTCTTTATAAAAGAATTCTGGCTTAGTCCTTTTATTAATCCGGGGTCACCACAGCGGAATGAACCGCCAACTTATCCAGCATATGTTTTACGCAGCGGATGCCCTTCCAGCTGCAACCCATCACTGGGAAACATTCATACAGACTCATTCACACACCTACACTACGGACAATTTTAGCTTACCCAATTCACCTATACCGCATGTCTTTGGACTTGTGGGGGAAACCGGAGCACCCGGAGGAAACCCACGCGAACACGGGGAGAACATGCAAACTCCACACAGAAATGCCAACTGATATTTCTTTTTTATAATTGTTAAAAATCATAATTTCTTGCTCAATAAATATTTCTTTTTATTCTATGTTATTATTTTTATTATTTTTTTAGTGGAAATTGTGACACTAACTTTTATAAAAAAAAAGTTTACAGATTTTTTAAAACTGAGTTTCTTTTCATATTTAATTGTTAAAAAATCAATTAAATCATAATTATTGAATGGCAGTAGGCCAATATCATTTACTTATGTTCTAGCAAAAAAAAAAAAAAAAATTAGATTTCATGCAGACTTTAAAGGTGAACTACAGTTGCAATCAGAATTATTAAACCCCCTGAGTTATTAGCCCCCCTGTTTATTTTTTTTCCCCAATTTCTGTTTAACGGAGAGAAGATTTTTTCAACACATTTCTAAACATAATAGTTTTAATAACTCATTTCTAATAACTGATTTATTTTATCTTTGCCATGATGACAGCACATAATATTTTACTAGATATTTTTCAAGACACTTATAGCTTATAGCTTAAAGTGACATTTAAAGGCGTAAATAGGTTAATTAGGTTAACTAGGCAGGATAGGGTAATTAGGCAAGTAATTGTATAATGATGGTTTGTTCTGGGGCTGCAGGGTGGCGCAGTGGGTAGCACGTTCGCCTCACAGCAAAAAGGTTGCTGGTTCGAGCCTCGGCTGGGTCAGTTGGCGTTTCTGTGTGGAGTTTGCATGTTCTCCCCGTGTTCGCGTGGGTTTCCTCCAGGTGCTCCAGTTTCCCCCACAAGTCCAAAGACATGCAGTATAGGTGAATTGGGTAAGCTAAATTGTCCGTAGTGTATGTGTGTGAATGAGTGTGTATGGATGTTTCACAGTGATGGGTTGTGGCTGGAAGGGCATCCGCTGCGTAAAACATATGCTGGATAAGTTGGCGGTTCATTCCGCTGTGGCGACCCCAGATGAATAAAGGGACTAAGCCGAAAAGAAAATGAATGAATAAATGAATAAAATACTAAATAAAATACTAAATAAATAAATAAAATACTAAATAAAATTAATTAATTAATTAAAATAAATAAATAAATAACATTAATAAACATTACTGTAAAATGTGCCAGAATTAGCCAAAAATGGCTATTTTTCATCTGTAGACCCCTTACAGAATGTAACATTTAAATCAGTACTAAACTTTTATCTAAAATATGCTTGTAAAAGCAACCTTCTCTTTTTGCGACATTTATCTTGTTGACAGTGAATTGTAAGTAAAGAGTACAACTTAATAACAATACAGAAATGCAGTAAAAAAATCAGGTCGAGTTCATCGATGAAAGATTATTCTCAGATATTAATGCTGCAACAACACTGTAATGCTGAAAACAAAACAAAAAACAAAACAAAACAAAACAAAACAAAATTAAATTAAATTCCATTAAATTAAATAAGATTAGAAAATTAGATCGCCGATTAACCAAAGCATTATTTGCAAGGTCTTACAAATGCATATAGCGTATAGTAATGAGGACGTTTGTGATTCACTAACAGCAGATGGCGCCATTCCACCATTTTCATTGTCACTGCGTGAAACATTCTTAAATTCTTTATTTTTAATTCCCTTATAATTAAACTAGCCATTAAACGTTTGAATTACATCCGATGTAAGCAGCTGCCTTGTCTAATTCTCATGAGTTTTGCATTGTGTTCATCTGAGTTGTTTTAAATAAAGCCTTTCTGCAAACTCAAGAGTCAAAATGTGCCAAACAGTGCATGATTTAGAGGAGAGTCTTGAGTCTGTGCCTGAACACTTGATTCAACACTATAAGAAGTTTAAATGTGCAGTTAAATACAGCAACTCTTAAAAAGATTTCAAATCTAATGTTTTTTGGAAGAGAGTTTTTCATGTACTACAAATTCATTCATTCATTTTCCTTCGGCTTAGTCCCTTTATTCATCAGGGGTCGCCACAGCGGAATGAACCGCCAACTTATCCAGCATATGTTTTACACAGCGGATGCCCTTCCAGCCACAACCCAGTACTGGGAAACACCCATACACTCTCACATTCACACACACACTCATACACTACGGCCAATTGAGTTTATTCAGTTCACCTATAGAGCATGTGTTTGGACTGTGGGGGAGACCAAAGCACCCGGAGGAAAACCCAACCCAACATGGGGAGAACATGCAAACTCCACACAGAAATGTCAACTAGCCCAGCCAGGACTCGAACCAGCGACCATCTTGCTGTAAGGCCACAATGCCTTTAAATTGTCTTTAAATGAAAAAAATATCTAAACGTTTTCTCTAAGTACACTTGAGTGATTTTTTTTTTTCAGTACATTAAATATTAATACAGTTTTCATATAAGGTTGGAAATTCATTTTGACAGCACACTTAAGTACGCTTCTTTGTCACAAGCTCATCCATCTAAAGCAGGGGTGCCCAAACTTTTTCTTATGAAGGGTCAAAAACCAAACTTAATTGGGTGTGGTGGGCCGAAGGTAAATATCCCAAACTCTATTACATTAAAGTTGCCATGGGTAATTTCCTAATTTATTTAATATATATAAAACAACTCGAAAACATTGCTTTATATTAACTAATGCAGTATAATTCATAATGAACTTATTATAGTTAAAAACAATCCCATTTATAACAGAATGGAGATACACTAGTCAAGCTGCACCTGTTTTTTTTTGCCTTGATTTGCTCGCCATGTCTTCGGCATTGTCCTCTATCTGTCAGGTGACACTATTTATATTTGTAAAAATCAGATTCATTTACAAACATGTAACTGAAACATTTAAGTTCAGTTTTCTTTTTTGGTAGCTCAGCAATAAAACAAACAAACAAACAAACAAACAAACAAAAAAGGTTTTGTTAAATAAAAAATTATGATCTCTGTTACAGGCGTTTCACTCCAACCTTTCCCATCATTCTCACTCTCTTCTCAGATAGGATGGTGGGCCAAATCAAAGGTTACCATGAGCTAACTTTGCCCCGCCGGGCCCTAGTTTGGGCATCTCTGATCTAAAGGAACACTCCACTTTTTTTTCTTTTCTTTTCTTATTTAAATAAGCATTTTACAAGCCACCTAGAATTAAAGAGTTTTACCACTGCAGATGATCTTCGGTTATAATGGGAGCACTATTAGCTTAGGTTAGCATAAATAATTGAATCGGATTAGACCATTAGCATCTCGCTCAAAATTTCAAAAATGATTTTTCTAATTAAAGCTCGACTCTTCTGTAGTTACATCATGTACTAAGACTGACAGAAAATTAAAAGTTGCTATTTTCTAGGTCGATAAGGCTAGGAACTATACACGGTAAAAAATATATTTATTAATTAGCAGTTTCTGTATTTTGTGATTCACAAGTGTTTTCTGTTTATTTACAGTTGTGAACTGCATTATGAGATGTTGATCTCTGCTCTGTCGACTTTTGATGCTGAAAATTCCACTCTACAGTTTAACAAAGTGACTTATTTACATTTTAGTAGTTTGACATCATATAATGCTGTTTAAGAAATAATATAGAGAGAAATATGACTGTAAAATAACAGAAAATGTACTGGCAGCTTATTACAAGGTTTTGGTAGCGTAATATACAACACCAACCCAGACAATATAGCATTTAAACCTATAAAAATGTTTATAAAAGTATCTTTTTCAAAGGTTAAAAGTTGTTGGAATAAAGATCAAGGTCCTATAATGCAATTCAAATGCATAAATAAACAGGAAGAAAATAAAATCATGAATCTCAAAATACGTAAAACTGCTAATTTACGGATATTTTTTTTACAGTGTAGCCTATACTCTCATTCTGGTGTAATAATTATTCATTCATTCTCCTCCAGGGAGATGGAGGAAGGGTCTGGGGAGAGGGAAGTCTGGGGTTCTCTCCTGAGACTGCTGCCCCTGCGACCCTGCCCCGGACAAGCTGAAGAATATTAATGAATGAATAATTTCTTCAGCTTGTCCGGAGCCGGGTCGCGGGGGCAGCAGTCTCAGGAGAGAACCCCAGACTTCCTTCTCCCTAGACACTTCCTCCATCTCCTCCGGGGGATCCCGAGGCATTCCCAGGCCAGCCAAGAGACATGGTCCCTCCAGCGTGTCCTGGGTTTTCCCCGAGGCCTACTCCTGGTGGGACATGCCTGGAACACCTCCTTAGGTAGGCGTCCAGGAGGCATCCGAAACAGATGCCCGAGCCACCTCAGCTGACTTCTCTCGATGTGGAGAAGCAGCGGCTGTACTCCGAGCTCCTCCCGGGTGACAGAGCTCCTCACCCTATCTATAAGGGTGCGCCCTGCCACCCAGCGAAGGAAACTCATTTCATTTTAAGTAGGAACGTAGATTGACCGGTAAATCGAGAGCTTTGGCTTTTGGCTCAGCTCTTTCTTCACCACAACGGACCGGTACATAGACCACATTACTGCTGCCGCTGCACTGATCAACCTGTCAATCTCACATTCCATCCTTTCCTCACTTGTGACCAAAACCCCAAGATACTTGAACTCCTCCACCTGGGGTAAGGACTTTCCTCCAACCTGGAGATGGCAAACCACTTTTTTCCAGTGGAGCACCATGGCCTCGGACTTTGAGGTGCTGATTCTCATCCCAACCGCGTCACACTCGGCAACAAACCGCCGCAGTGCATGCTGAAGGTCCATGTCCGATGAAGCCAACAGAACAACATTGTCTACGAATAACAGAGATGAAATCTCTGGCAGGGCTGCCCTTTGTCACTAATTCTGTTCATAATTTTTATAGAGAGAATTTCTATGCGCAGCCTTGGGCCGGAGGGGGTCTGGATCGGGCACCATAGAATTTCATCTCTGTTATTCGCAGACGATGTTGTTCTGTTGGCTTCATCAAACATGGACCTTCAGCATGCACTGGGGTGGTTTGCTGCCCAGTGTGACGTAGCTGGGATGAGAATCAGCATAATAATTAATAATCAAATAATTGTTTACTCAGTCTCAGGATGAGCTGAATATCAATGGTGACTGTCCATTTAATGCCTTCCAGGACGACCATTAAAAAATTATCAAAATTAAAAAAATCAACAAATACTTACTGAAAAAATGAACAGCAGTCCTGGAAATTTCAGCACGATTCGCTTAATTTCCCTGCATGTTTTCTGTTGTGACTTTATATTTGATCAAAAGAATAAAACTAGTCGTCTGCATTTATCTCTCCGGAGACGGGAGATGTTAGCATCTGTCATGAGCGCAGTGGGTGTTTTCTCCTTCTGAGGTCTGCAATTGAGATGCAGAGCAGTGTTTTATCCACGCGCGGAGCCACACTGAGAGAGCGGGCCTCTCCATAAATTAGGCCGAGGTCGTGCTGAGAGATCGCGAGGTGATTTCAGTGCGTTTTCATACTTCTCTGCTGTCGCTCATGTTTCTCTCCGCAGCGCAGTGGAGTGACTGATCGTGCTAATGAGAGCCCGCATGCAGATGAGCTGCAGTCATGAGTCTGAAAACACTAACAACAATCACAGGCCTTCAAACGCACTCAGTTTAAGGGAAAACTACACTTTTTTTGAGGAAATTTGCTCATTTTACAAATCCCCTAGAGTTAAACAGATGACTTTTACCATTTTTGAATCCATTCAGCCGATCTGGCGGAAGCACTTATAGCGTAGCTTAGCTTAGCATAGATCATTGAATCGGATTAGACTATTAGGATCTCGCTCAAAAATTTCAAATCAGTTTCAATAATTTTCTTATTTTAAGGGGACCTATTATGCAAAAATATTATTTGAATTTAAAGCAACAGTCACCAAAATGGCACAATTAGGATCAAAGCCTAAAAGGCGCAGTTTCAAAGAGATATAGAACATTAATTGTGTGGTATTATAAGTGTCATTCCGGCGTAATAATCAAGGAACCTTGCTACCGTAGCATGGCTGCAGCAGGCGCATTGATTATTACGCATAATGATTAATACACAGTGCTGTTACCTAGTTACCTAATAGAGGACTATTGTCAGGTGCTGCATAATATAAAACTAAAATTCAAGAGTTTCTTCTGTTGAACTCAAACAAGATACTTTAAAGAATGTTGGAAGAAACGGGCGGCGCAGTGGCTCAGTGGTTAGCACTGTCACCTCACACCAAGAATGTTGTTGGTACGAGTCCCGGCTGCAATTTAAAGGCTTAACTAGGTTAATTAGGCAGGTCAGGGTAATTAGGCAAGTCATTGTATAACGATCGTTTGTTCTGTAGACAATCCAAAACAAATATTGCTTAAGAGGGCTAATAATATTGACCTTAAAATGGTTTAAAAAAATTAAATCTGCTTTTATTTTAGCTGAAATGAAACAAATAAGACTTTCTCCAGAAGAAAAAATATGATACACTACCTGACAAAAGTCTTGTCGCCTATCCAAGTTTTAGGAACAGCAAATAATAACTTGACTTCAAGTTGATCATTTGGTATCAGAAGTGGCTTATATGAAAGGCAAAGGCCTCTAGATTACGCTTATTTGACCAAAATAAAATATGATCATGCCTTGATTTTAATTATTTAATTAGGACAGTAAGGTCTGACTTTGCTTAGACAAATATCTTGTCACTGAACAGAAATAATGTACAGTATAGAATATAAAGTCATGGTGCAGTGGAGAAAGAATGAATATTGTGTATGACTCCCATGAGCTTGGAGGACTGCATCTATACATCTCTGCAATGACTTATTAATAAAGTCATCTGGAATGGCAAAGAAAGCGTTTTTGCAGGGCCTTCTTCTTACCCCAGACATGCTCAATAATGTTCATGTCTGGTGACCGGGCTGGCCAATCGTGGAGCACCTTGACCTTCTTTGCTTTCAGGAACTTTTATGTGGAGGCTGAAGTATGAGAAGGAGCGCTATCCTGCTGAAGAATTTGCCCTCTCCTGTGGTTTGTAATGTAATGGGCGGCACAAATGTCTTGATACCTCAGGCTGTTGATGTTGTCATCCACTCTGCAGATCTCTTGCATGCCCCCATACTGAATGTAACCCCAAACCATGATTCTTCCTTCACCAAACTTGACTGATTTCTGTGAGAATCTTGGGTCCATGCGGGTTCCAGTAGGTCTTCTGCAGTATTTGTGATGATTGGGATGCAGATCAACAGATGATTCATCAGAAAAATCTACCTTCTGCCACTTTTCCAAATGATCAACTAGAAGTCAAGTTATAATTTGTTGCTCTTACAACTGGGATTGACGACAAGACTTTTGTCAGGTAGTGTAGGAAATACTGTGAAAAATTCCTTGCTCTGTTAAACATCATTTGGGAAATATTTGAAAAAGAAACCAAAATTCACAGGAGGGCTAATAATTATGACTTCAACTGTATATAATTTCTGTTGGCCTGTTTCTTTCACAAGTGTACAAGAAATCACTGTTTACAGCTATTATTGCACCATTTTTTGGCGCAGCATAAACCGAAGTCCTCTCGCAACACTTCAGATGTGTTATGAGAAGCACACGCTGATATGAATCTTCCAGTCTTGTGCCAGAGAATCTCCGATTTGCATAAACTGTGATGGGTTACAAGTCTATCAGGCAGAATAGAGAGATTATGCTGAACTAATTCACACCCGAGGCTGCAGCAGCGTGTCAGCTTTGAATAATCTTCTGCCTGACGTCTCCACAGATGCGACAAGATAAAACGTCCTCCTCGCTCAGGTGAGACGCAGACGTTGGTCAGAAAATATAAACAGGCTTCAAAGAGACGACTCTTTTATCTGCATGTGGATTTGAGTTTAACGAGAGCGTTGAGAAACGCAGAAAAGAGCCAACACTTCAGAATGATATTTGCTCAATTATCATGATTATTCATCTTATTATATGGAGTTATATTTGTGCCAAAATTCTGACCGCAAAAGATCCAACGCTATCTCACGGCAATTCGTATCTTTTTGATTTAGTGGCTGATAATTCGTGCAATCTCATTCGTACAATTTAGTATAATTTGCTTACCAATGATGGTTGGGTTTAGGGGTGGGATTTGGTGCCACGTCTACTTGCAGTGGTATAAAGTAACTAATTACAAATACTCAAATTACTGTAATTGAGTAGTTTTCCACAGGAGTTGTAGTTTACTAAGTAGTTTTAAAAATGTGTACTTTTACTCTCACTTGAGTACATTTTTAGTGCTGTATCGGTACTTTTACTCCACTACTTTCCTTCAACCTGCAGTCACTACTTTATTTTTTCTTGTCTATGGGGATTAGAAAAATCTGTCCTGTGATTCCTGTCCAGTCAAATCACACATAGAAGGTAAATCGCATCATAATGAACAACCTCAAGACATGGGCGATTTATAATTGCAGCAAACTGTTTGGAAGCATTAACAGTGTCCAAGAAGATGTCAAAATCTTTACACGCATTGACCCAGAGACTGTTTAGATGCATGTTGCTGAAGAGAAGATCATGGATGTTTACTGTATGATGACCGAAATGGCCTTAAACACCCAGCAGGCACGAGACGTCAACATGACATCAGATTGACATTGTACCCCAACTTCATGGGGACGTTGCATTTTGTTTGGAAATGAAAATCAGGTTGATGTCAGAACTCAACGCCAGGCTGACATCAATGTCCAACGTCCAACCTAAAACCAATCAAATATCAACGTCTAATGATGTTACAGCTTGACGTTGTGTGGACGTTACCACTATGACATCTATCAGACGTAGGATTTTGGTTGCCATACCTGACGAATAAATGTCAGTATTTGACATCAATATGATGTTGGTTTAAGATGTTGGCTCGATGTTGGATTTTGGTCACTTTCTAACACAACCTAAAATCGACCAAATATCAATGTCATTTGATGTCATTATTGGACATCAAAATGAATTTTGGTCACCTCACATCACAACCTAAATCTAACCTAATATTAACGTCTTATGACGTTGTGTGCCTGCTGGGCAATAACTAGATGCACTACAGAATGTTACGTTTACACACATATCCACAAATTACATGTAAATGCATCAGCTTTTAACAGCGTAATACTCACTACTGTTGAATACTTTTAAAAGGGCTACTTTTTACTCATACTTTGAGTAATATTTACAACAGATACTTTTACTCTACTTGCACTAAATTTTTAGGCAAGTAATGGTACTTTCACTTGAGTATGATTTTTCAGTACTCTTTCCACCACTGCCTACTTGTTAAAATTGTACATTTTTAAAATCGTAATTTGTATGAATTAGCCACTAAACTGACAAAACATAAAATAATTATGTTTCCTCATGAGATCAGGCTGAAAGATCATGTTTTGAGCACCCAAAATGGCTTGTTGCAGGCCGACTCGCTTGTTCAACATAAACCCAGTGTTATAATATGACAGAAATCCAACCAATCAGATGGTTGCTAAATTTTGATGGGACCACAAAAACCTCAAAACTGAGTTAATTCGCGTGCAACAATCCATTTTGCGCCCTCAAAACATGATATTTTGTGCACAGAAATGTTAACGCATGCTCAACAATCCATTTTGCAGGCTCAAAACGTCATTTTTGACATGCAGAATTGTTAACGCGCACACAACAAGCCATATGACCGCTCAAAACATGATCTTTTGCATGCAGAATTGTTAACGCATGCGCAACAATCCATTTTGCACCCTCTAAACATGATCTTTTGCTCACAGAATTGTAAACGCATGCGCAACAGGCCATTTTACATGCTCAAAACATGATCTTTTGCACACAAAATTGTTAAAGCACATGCAATAAGTCATTTGCGCGCTCAAAACATGATCTTTTGCACGCAGAATTGTTAACACATGCACAACAAGCCACTTTCCAAAAACAGTATTACACTCCTGCAAATTTAAATAAGATCTCAAATTTATTCCATATTTAGACACATCTTAGTCTTTTGATGGGCCTCTAAAAACTGAGGTGTCTGTCAAAGACAATACTAACAACAATATATACTCTCAATATCAAAGTGTGGGTCATCATATTATCACGCACTGCAATTAACTGTTCTTGCTAATGGATTATAAAATTTATAGAGCAAAAGCTTAAAAGACTAAGGCAAGTCGAGATCAGACAAAATCAGACTTCAGACCACTTCCAATAAATATCTTATTAACAGCGTGTGCACAGATTTTATATAGAGTTGAAGTCATAATTATTAGCCCTTCTCTTTCTACTTTTTCTAATTATTTCCCAAATGGTGTTTAACAGAGCAAGGAATTTTTCACAGTATTTCCTATAATATTTTTTCTTCTGGAGAAAGTCTTAGTTGTTTTATTTTGGCTACAATAAAAGCAGCTTTTCATTTTTGTTTAAAACATTTTAAGGACAATATTATTAACCCCCTTAAGCAATATTTATTTTTGATTGTCTACAGAACAAACCACTGTTATACAATAATTTGCCTAATTACCTTAACTTACCCAATGAACCTAGTCAAGCCTTTAAATCACACTTTAAGCTGAATACTAGTATCTTGAAAAATGTCTAGTCAATATGTGCTGTCATCATGGCAAAGAGAAAAGAAATCAGTTATTAGAAATGAGTTATTAAAACTATTATGTTTAGAAATGTGTTGAAAAAAAATCTTATTTTCGTTAAACAAAAATTGGGGAAAAAATGTACAGAGGGGCTAATAATTCTGACTTCAACTATATATATATATAACGGGATGAATTAGAAGTGACATGAGACGCCGACAGCTGTTTGCCAATTTGCAGTGGGCTGATAGTTAATAGTGTTCCTCATTCTCTCTCAGGACTAATTCTGTCCACGAGTGTCTGGTCAGAGGACTCTGCGGGATCTGTCACCATCACTTACATCACACTTGCTCAGCTCAACATGCCACTTTAAAATCCAGGATCAATGGTTAGATCGAGCATCGTGTATGGATGTGCACATTGGTGCATGCAAATGACTTTTCCCAGTGTGTGAAGTAGATTTGGGATACTCCTTTAATATATAACAAAACAATAAAACTAGGATTTGAGATACAGTTGAAGTCATATTTTTTCCCCAATTTCTGTTAACGGAAAGAATATTCTCAACACATTTGTAAATATAATAGTTTTAATAACTAATTTCTAGTAACTGATTTCTTTTATCTTACTTATAATACATAATATTTTACTGAATATTTTTCAAGACACTAGTATTCAGATTAAAGTGACATTTAAAGGCTTAACTAGGTTAATTAGGCAAGTTAGGGTAATTAGGCAAAACATTGTACAAACATTGCTTAATTATTGCTTAAGGGGGCTAATAATATTGACCTTAAAATGGTTGAAAAAAAAATTAAAACTGCCTATATTCTAGCCAAAATAAAACTAATAAGACTTTCTCCAGAAGAAAAAATATTATAGGAAATACTGTGAAAGTTTTCACAAATCTCCTCCCAGATTGACAGCGAGCTCTTTGTTTACAAGTTTGTTGGCGTTCAAGCGGTTGCTGTCATGTGATTCGCGTTTGAATGGCAGAGGCGGGAATTCGTGAGGTCAGTACAGGAGCGGCTGTACCTGACGTTTCATGCAGATTACAAAGAGAAAGAGAAGAGAACCCAGAGAACTTTGTTGTTTGATTTAAAAGTAGTGATTTCAAGCTTTATGTAGATATATTTCTCATGTCTGTGAGACAAGTATTCGATGAGATTCCAGCATGTTTGTTTACCCCAGAAGGTTTATAATAATGAAGCTGCTGAAACTGTTGTAAGAACACGCGTTTGGACCGAGCCCCTCCCCCGGAAAAATCATCGGTTTATAGTGAACAATGATTGGCTCGTTTACTAGAAGTAGAAGACCATTACATTTTCCTCATTTAAAACTATATGAGTGACATGTCTTGTGTGTTCTTTGGTATAAGTCTTCAAACTGGGGTCTTAAGGAAATTATAGGGAGTTTGTGGAAATGTTTGAGGACAATAAACGTGTCATGTGGCGGTTCATTCCGCTGTGGCGACCCCTGATAAATAAGGGACTTAAGCTGCAGTCACACTAGACTTTTCTCCCCATAGACTTCCATTCATACGCATGCGAATGCGCAGACCGGAAACGCAAGTGTGACAAGTTTGGTGAACTCTGACCTCTGACCAAGCTTGGTGAACTCTGACCTGCGAAATCACATCATGTGACTGCGTAAGACAGATCGAAGATCAAAACATGACCTCTCTGGACAGAAATGTAAAATATGAACCAATCGCTAGCTTTTTTAAATGTCAAATACTCTTGTTTAATCCTGCCCCTTTTTGCAGCGCCGTACAACAGAATTTTGCATGCTCAAACTCTAATGTGACCTTGCAATCATCCCCCTCCTAAAAAAGCGTACTTCTCTGATCCGACAGAGACGTTTATAGGTCAAATTTGTTTTTCTAATAAAAAAGACAGAAATTACAAAATTAGATCTCTTTTTATTGAAAAGGTTGTTACGTTGTCCCCTGTAATCTCTTATTGGAATAATATATAGAGAGATTTGAAATGGGAAAAAA
>CAIGQV010016226.1:3279220-3318761 GCA_903798115.1 Danio jaintianensis | reverse complement strand
GATATTATTAAGGAGAAAGTGCGAATATAAAACCAACTTTACCTCAATATGCTACTTTGCCTTATGATGAGTGCAGTAAGAGACTGTATTATCATCAATAACGTTACTTGTTGAGCACAAAAGTTTGTAACATGTAAAAAACGAAATCTTACCTATGAAATGTTCTGCCTTTGTGCTTTGTTTTCTTTGTTTGCTCGTTACTACACCCGTAAGCAGCGCTAAAGTCCAGCATCTTCACATTAGCACACTGTCTTGACTAGTGCTGTTGAATGATGTTTGTCCTGGGAGCACTGTACTAATATGGCGGCGCTATTGACGCATGCTCAGGGTCCGTATGCGATATCTAGTGTATATATCTATGATTTTCCGAGTCCTTAGGTGACCGAAGAAGGGTTAAAGTTCACCTCACAAACAAACGTCACCAGAAAGGGGCGTGGTGTACAGTGCGCGCTTCAGTGTTGAACAAGAGGCGAAAGGTGGTTAAATACTCCGCATCTTCACAACCAGAGGTACTGACTTCATTAGTTTTATTTAACCTTGTTTGGAGCACTTCAACTGTGTTTAAAACTAGATGGAGATGTAATATCACGTATCTCGCGAGAACTTGCAACTGCAAACTGGAAGTTGCACTTGCTTGCAGTTCTTACTTCTCACTTTGCGTTATTGTTTATGTATTATAAATGACTAACTGTTACGACTGCTATTGATATTTCTTATGTGTCCAGAATGTCAATCGTATGCAGTGTTGAGTGACGACACACGATTGCATCTGATGTTGTGTGTGTGTGCGCGTGTGTGCGCGTGCGTGTGTGATTGTGGTAAAGTTGGTTTTACATTCGCACATTCGTTCAGTGACAACTTGTGACATGCTCCCTATGTTGTTTACCATGGTACTTTCAATATTGGGTCTGAAGTGTGACTTCAAAACAACATTAGCACTGTTTATTTGACTGAACAATGTTGTACTTTGATAGTCATTGGCTGCTAATATGATTTCCCAATGTAGAATTTGCAAAGAATACCTTTCTGAAATTGTATTATTAAGGAAAAAGTCAGAATGTGTGAATATAAAACCAACTTTACCTCAATATGTGTGTATTTAAGCTACTTTGAATAGCCTAGATACAAATAGATAGCACAATTTAAAATATGTTTCATCTCGACTGCACGTGCATGTAAATATAGACAAATATAGACTTGCATGCATTGCAAGTGATTTAAACGTCCCTTGTGTAATTCGTATTTGAAACCTGGTTTACTGATTGAAATCAAAGCCATTGATGAAATGCAGTCCGTGTTCTACAGTCAGGCAAAGTCCAAACCTGTAACAATGCGTGTCTACTTATCATTAGAGCGTCGAGATGAGTCATTTACAGCAGAAGCCAAGCTATTCATTTCCCACAAAACACTCTCTATTATATACATTTGTTGAACACTTTTAAAGAATGTAATTATTGATATGAGTAACATTATAAGCATTTAAAAACAGATTTAGCTTCTCACTCACTGAACTATGAGATTTAATTAGCTGAAAGTCAAGTTACTGTTATTTGTGTTGTGTTTTAATGCTTCATCCCTGTCAGATCATCCTGTCTCAGTGGGATTTTAGATTCTGGTTCTAGATTTTGGGGCAAATGCTCAAGGCTTTATGGTTCGATTCCATAGATATTGGGATCTTGTACGCTCTGGGTCGTTATTCAAATTGAGGTAAAGTTGGTTTTATACTCACACTTTCTCCTTAATGTAATTTCAGAAAAGTATTGCTAATTCTAAATAGGGAAGTCATATTAGGAGTGACGAAGATTTTTTTATTCTTTAAAAGTGTGTAATAAACATGTCAACCTAAATAACCATCTAGAGATGTATTGACATGTATTTTGATGAAAAAGGGCAACAACTGGTGGTGTATTTTGAGAAGAAAGGTGACAACTAGAGTTGTGTGTTGGATGGGTGTTCTGCTGAGGAATGTGTGAGGTCACTATTGTTTGGAGCTGCTATGTGGAGTTGATATGTAAAACATTGATTGTATATGTAAAACACACATATGAAGTTATATCTGTGAGAGGCTTTCAGGAGAGTGAATGATATATGTAAAATGAATGTACCATCATGCCAATGTATGTAAACACTCAAAAGAGATTGCATCTATGGAGAGAGAACTTTGGTGTGAGAACAGGTGTTTGCAATGCAGGGGACAGGGCCCAGAATAACATAAGGACCTAAGGATATACCGAACCTCTCAGTAAAGAGAAAACATCCTAAAATGGTCGGAGTTAAAACAAGAGGTGGGGAGGAGAAAAAAACTGTATAAAGATTGTGAAGAAGACAGACACTTTGGATTTGTCCTGGGGAGAGAATGAGATGGGTTTGCTCCAGGCTGTCTCTGCTTTTTTGGAAAATATTCCAATAAAGTACATTCTTCTGATATTCATAACCTCCAGACTAAGTTTGATTCATTAAGAGAAAAGCCGGAAACCACGACAGGAGCCAATGACTATCAAAGTACAGCAGTGTTCACAGTGAAATTATGGCTAATGTTGTTTTAAAGTCATACTTAAATGCGATTTTAGACCGAATATTCTAAGTAGCGGGTCACAAGTTGTCACTGTTAAAAAACGAACAAATGTGTGAATATAAAACCAACTTTACCTCAATCTTATTCTAATAGTTGAAAACCTAATGTAGCTCAGTTTAAGTGGGATTTTTAAAACATCGGCAATTATTGGTATGTATATATATTTCTATCCAATTGTTTTTATGCACATTTTGGAATATCACCAAATAAATGCTTAATGGAAATGCCAAGAAGTGCATACTGTACATTATAAAACCTATCTAGGATAAACGTCTTATTCCATAAGACCAAAGGCACATACACATTTACAGAATAAATCCAAGTATGCACATCAAAAAAGTAATGTGTTTTCGTTTTAACAAACCATGCGATAACAAAAATGGGCATGATGGGATGGCATTAATGAACAAATCAGCTGAGCGACTGAATATCTGAAATGCTGTCCAACAGCAACCGCACATTCAGTGCATTTCATATTCAGGCTCAAGTCACTTATTATATAAAAAAGGCCGACAGTGGCTTCTCCTTCCACAGCAAATTCCATTTTTTATTTTGATATTTGGCGCCAGTTTATCAGAAAGTGACGATTTTGTTCTCTTTGACTCACTGGATGGAAACAGTGCTTTATTTGCAAATGTTTTATGCGATATTCCAGGTTTGCACATAAATCTAATATGCTTATTTGAATGGAAACATACAGTGGGGAAAATAAGTATTGAACACGTCACCATTTTTCTCAGAAAACATATTTCTAAAGGTGCCGTTGACTTGAAATTAACACCAGATGTTGGTAACAACCAAAGAAATCCATATATGCAATGAAAACAAATCTAATTAGTTTACAAATGAAGTTATGCGTAATAAAATGAAATGACGCAGGGAAAAAGTATTGAACACATGAAGAAAGGGAGGTGTAGAAAGGCAGTGAAAGCCCAGACAGCAGCTGAAATCTCTCAGTAGTTCTTCAGCAATCCTCTGCCCTTCCTCAGTGTAAATGAATATCAGCTGCTTCAGTCCAACATCTACATTAGCAGGAGGATGAAGATGAAACCAGGGTGGACATTTCAGCAAGACAATGATCGAAAACACAGCAAAGCAAACTCTCAAATGCTTTCAGAGAAAGAAAATCAAGCTATAGAATGGCCCAGCCAATCACCTGACTTGAATCTAATAGAAAATATAAATGAAAGATTTGATAGACGAGACCTACAGAACCATCAAGAGTTTTACACTCCGTTGAAGTCTGTGAAAAACTCACACCTGAGCAATGCATGTGACTTCATTCTCCATATGAGAGGCATCTTTAAGCTGCCATCACCAAAAAAGTATTTTATATAAAGTATTAAATACATTTTAGCAGTTCATTATTATTACACATAACTCATTTTTCAGATTTTTTTTGGTTTTGTTTTATTTTTATGTTTGTATTGTTTGGGTTTTTACCAAAACCTGGTTCAATTCCATGCCAACAGCTGCTTTAGAAATATTATCCCCAGGAAAAAACACAACATGTTCAATACTTATTTCCCCCACTGTGTAACACAGAAGTTGAAATTTCCATTAATGAGAGTAACTGTTGATTGCACAGGATCACTGAATCATGTCTGAGCTGAAAGGTAAAGTGCAGACGGTGCTGGGTCAAATAGAGCCCGATCAGCTGGGCCGTACCATGACCCACGAGCACCTGATCATGACCTTTGAGTGCAGCCACGTTCCTCCAGCACCCGGAGACGAGGGTCTTTCCCTGGTGCCCATTGAAATGAAGCACCTCCACTGGCTGCAGCAGAATCCATACAGTCACCACGAAAACCTGCTGCTGAACCAGGAGCTGGAGGCCGTGAAGGAGGAACTGCTGTGTTACCGAAAAGCAGGAGGAGGAACCATCGTGGAGAACACCACCACGGGCATCAACCGAAATCTGCCCGCTCTGAAGCAGCTGGCCAAGGAGACCGGCGTGCACGTGATCGCAGGAGCCGGTTATTATGTGGACGTTACTCATTCTGAGGAGACCAGGAAGATGACCGTCGAGAAGGTTTGTGCTTTTGTCACTATTCATTGGTTTTTGATATTCAAATGGATAGAATGGGTTAACCCTTTTGTGCTGTTGGAGGTGTTTTCATCCACTCTGGGTGATTTTTGAGGCTTAATTTAGTTCCAACTTTCTCAGTGTTTTAGCAAATGGAATGATTTTTGCTGACAAGTCTTATTTTGACACATATTTTTGGGAAAATGCTTAGAAAATTTTCAAGAACTCAACAATATAGAAATTTACTACCCTTTCGTTATGTTGGTGCCGGTTTTTGCCCCATTGACTTCCATTATAAGGACATTTTTTGATTGCAAAGCCATGACACTATATTATTATGTATTCTTGATTATTGGTGGTTTTCCCTGTTGGAAAGAGGTCAAATTTGTAATTTTTGCTTTAATCATTAAACAGTAATAATTACAAATTTGACCTCTTCCCAACAGGGAAAACCAGCCACAATCAAGAATGCATGATTATATGGTGTCATGCCTTTGCAATTAAAAAATGGCATTATAATGGAACTCAATGGGGCAAAAAGAGCCACCAACATAACGAAAGGGGAATCAATTTGAACAGAGTGTATTGAGTTTTTGAAAAATTCCAAAGCATTTTTACAAAATATGTGTCAAAATAAGGTTTGTCACCAAAAATCATTCCATTTGCTGAAACACAGAGAAATCTGTGGTCAAATTAACCCTCAAAATCACCCCAGAGTGGATGAAAACATCCCCAATAGCACACAAGGGTTAAATAGATTTTTCATGAACTTTTATTATTGCATCATATCATTTAAAATTTCTCACTACACATTGCTTTTTAAGTTTTCAAAAGGAAGGAGTGGGTTAATGCACATTTTGAAGTATGACATGAGAAACGAGCAATGGAAACAACTAATTTCGAATAAATATCCTTTAATTGGTTGTGAACTGTGAAAAGGGTTCATGCAAATAAGGGGCCGTTCTAAGCATTAAAAGCGTTTCTAAGCGACCATTAACCATTTTCTCAGAGGATGACAAGCTGACAAAACATTGCTGCAGCTCTGATACAAGTTGTATTTGTGTAGAAAATTAAAAAGCACTGCATTGTTTGGGTGTTCTGTGTTTGTCTGAGGTAATTAGTCTACCGAAATGTGCATATTCCATGCAAAGTATGAAGCTGATCGGTCAGTTCTTGTTACAGTGCGCTTGCGGCATTCTGAAAAGTTGTTTTCAACTAGGTGCGCCTAGAATGTGCGTGTGCGTCGCTCCCAATAATGCGCACGCCTCCATTGGAAATAACGAACTAGAGCGCCCAAAAGACGTGATATGTGAACGGCCCCTAATGGGAGATGGAAGCACATTTGCAGATTAAACTACATTAACATTACACTCACACACTCACCGGCCACTTTATTAGGTACATCTGCCCAACTGCTTGTTAATGCAAATTTCTGATCAGTCAATCACATGGCAACAACTCAATGCATTTAGGCATGTAGACATGGTCAAGCCGATCTGCTGCAGTTCAAACCAAGCATCAGAATGGGGAAGAAAGGTGATTTAAGTGACTTTGATAGTGGCATGGTTGTTGGTGCCATACAGGCTGGTCTGAGTATTTCAGAAACTGCTGATCTACTGGGATTTTTACACACAACCATCTCTAGGGTTTACAGAGAATGGTCAGAAAAAGAGAAAATATCCAGTGAGAGGCAGTTCTGTGGGCACAAATGCCTTGTTGATGCCAGAGGTCAGAGGAGAATGGCCAGACTGGTTCCAGCTGATAGAAAGGCAACAGTAACTCAAATAACCACTCGTTACAACCGAGGTCTGCAGAAGAGCATCTCTGAACACACAACACGTCCAACCTTGAGGCAGATGGGCGACAGCAGCAGAAGACCACACCGGGTGCCACTCAAGAACAGGAAACTGAGGCTACAATTCACACAGGCTCACCAAAACTGGACAATAGAAGATTGAAAAAACGTTGCGACATTCGGATGGTAGGGTCAGAATTTGCCGTCAACAACATGAAAGCATGGATCCATTCTGCCTTGTATCAACGGTTCAGGCTGGTGGTGGTGGTGTAATGGTGCAGGGGATATTTTCTTGGCACACTTTGGGCTCATTAGTACTAATTGAGCATCGTGTCAACACCACAGCCTACCTGAGTATTGTTGCTGACCATGTCCATCCCTTTATGACCACAGTGTACCCATCTTCTGATAGCTACTTCCAGCAGGATAACGCGTCATGTCATAAAGCGCGTATCATCTCAGACTGGTTTCTTGGACATGACAATGAGTTCACTGTACTCAAATGGCCTCCACAGTCACCAGATTTCAATCCAATAGAGCACCTTTGGGATGTGGTGGAACGGGAGATTCGCATCATGGATGTGCAGCCGACAAATCTGCAGCAACTGCGTGATGCTATCATGTCATTATGGAGCAAAATCTCTGAGGAATATTTCCAGTATCTTGTTGAATCTGTCACGAAGGATTAAGGCAGTTCTGAAGGCAAAAGGGGGTCCAACCAGGTACTAGTAAGGTGTACCTAATAAAGTGGCCTGTGAGTGTATGTGACTAAATTGCTGTCTTCATTTTGCTTGTTTTGTTTACTGTTGGTTACCAGGTTACCAATACTATAGTCAGCCACTCTTACAGCTTGATGAAAATGCACCTAATTCATTCATTCATTCATTTTCTTTTCGGCTTAGTCCCTTTATTAATCAGGGGTCGCCACAGCGGAATGAACCGCCAACTTATCCAGCATATGTTTTACGCAGCGGATGCCCTTCCAGCTGCAACCCATCACTGGGAAACACCCATACACTCACATTCACACACATACACTCTTGACAGTTTAGCTTACCCAATTCACCTATAGCGCATGTCTTTGGATTTGTAAAGGGGAAACCGGAGCACCCGGAGGAAACCCACACGAACACGGGGAGAACAGGCAAACTCCACACAGAAATGCCAACTGACCCAGCCAAGACTGTTTTTTATATTTTGTTATGCAGTGTATATTGTAATAGGAAAAAAAATCTCCAAATCACTTAATATTTGGAAGTAATTGATTATTTTACAATGATTGGGCTGATTTTGTAGGGTAAACAAAATCCTGCATCTAATTAGTGTTTTAAGCTTGGAATGTTTACACAGTAACAGGCCTTTAAACATTTGTAAAAGATAATCTTTTACTATGGTTAAACTTTGAAAATCATCCACAGATCACATGCATGCCTTGAGCCTGGTCAACCGTGATATGTACTTTATTTTGGGCATCCTGCGATGTGCTCATCCTCAATAGTCACAATGCGATTTCAATACTGCCCGAAACAATATATTATATTTCAATATATTTTATAGTAAACAATTTATAGCCCGGGCGACATGATGGCTCAGTGGTTAGCACTGTCGTCTCACAGCAAGAAGGTCGCTGGTTCGAGCCCCGGCTGGGTCAGTTGGCATATTAGTGTGGAGTTTGCATGTTCTCCCCATGTTGGTGTGGGTTTCCTCCGGGTGCTCCGGTTTCCCCCACAGTCCAAACACATGCGGTACAGGTGAATTGAATAAACTAAATTGGCCGTCGTGTATGTGTGTATATGAGTGTGTATGGATGTTTCCCAGTACTGGGTTGCAGCTGGAAGGGCATCTGCTGCGTAAAACATATGCTGGATAAGTTGGCGGTTCATTCCGCTGTGGTGACCTCTGATGAATAAAGGGACTTTATTTTTGCAACAATTTTTGCCATGACTGTATTTAATCAAATCACAGATTCTTCAAAACACTTTAAAAACTCATTATAAAAACCCATTTTTGTTTTAGGACAATTTTGAAAAACTTTTTTGATTCAACTTGAAGGTTGGACACCGTAGTTAAATCATGCATTACAATATTCCTTTATTCATTCATTTTCCTTCGGCTTAGTCCCTTTATTAATCAGGGGTCGCCACAGTGGAATGAACCGCCAACTTATCCAGCATATGTTTTACACAGTGGATGCCCTTCCAGCTGCAACCAAGTACTGGGAAACACCCATACACTCTCACATTTGCACACACACACTCATACACTACGGCCAATTTAGTTCATCCAATTCACCTATAGTGCATGTGTTTGGACTGTGGGGGAAAACGGAGTACCCGGAGGAAACCCACGCCAACACGGGGATGAACATGCAAAACATCCACACACAAATGCCAACTGGCCCAGCCGGGACTCGAAACAGCGACTTTCTTGCTGTGAGGCGACAGTGCTAACCACTGAGCCACCGTGTCGCCTAACACATTACAATATTATGTTAGAAAATAATACATAATATCACATACTCTGTAAAATAGCAGATAAAGTACTGGCAGCTTTTTTTGTACTTACATGACCAACGCAAACAGCATATTGTTCCAAATTAAAACAACATTTGTCAGAGCAAAGATCAGAACATAATGCAATTAGATACTGTCATTAAAAGGAAAAAGCACGTATGAATCACAAGCTACAGCTAGAGTTAATTAAACACCAGTTAATCAGCAGATGTTATTTACACTGTACGTTTGAAAAGATCAGTGTTGCCAGATTGGGTGGTTTCCCGGCCAGTTGCGTGGTTTTGAATTTGATTGTGTGGGTAAAAAATGGCATAGGCGGATTGACAAAATTTGGGCGGTTTTAAATAGTAAATTTTATATGCAACTTATTTACGAAACATAACTGTGTGCTCCCACTCCATTCAGTTAGTGACCAATGCATAGCGCAAACCGCGTGGGTCCACCCGCAAGAGGAGGTGAAGGAAAGTTGTATCCAAATCTGACTCCCCGGACAAATCTGTCTCCCCTTCGCGTGCACACGCATCAGTTAAACTCACAGCAGTTTATCATGACACTTTTATCGATCTTTTCTTCCGCAATTGACAGCAAGAACAAACATAGAAGCGTTGTCTGATTGACAAGCAGCGCCTACTTATGTTCAAAAGAATTGAAAACACCAAATGGGGCAAATTTATACCCCTTTTCGAAAGTAAAACATAATCTAATAGGTAGTGTAATCTGTGGGTGAGAGGGGGGCAGTGTTTCGATGTGATCCGGTTATGTTGTGGTTTTGTGACTGCTGGTGTTGGTTGCTGTATGGTTAAAAAATTCTGAAAGTTAAAGTAACTAGGTGGGGCGACACGGTGGCGCAGTGGGTAGCGCTGTCGCCTCACAGCAAGAAGGTCACTGGTTCAAGCCTCGGCTGGGTCAGTTGGCATTTCTGTGTGGAGTTTGCATGTTCTCCCCGTGTTCGCGTGGGTTTCCTCCGGGTGCTCCGGTTTCCCCCACAAGTCCAAAGACATGCGGTATAGGTGAATTGGGTAAGCTAAAATTGTCCGTAGTGTATGTGTGTGTGTGAATGTGTGTGTATGGGTGTTTCCCAGTGATGGGTTGCGGCTGGAAGGGCATCCGCTGCGTAAAACATATGCTGGATAAGTTGGCGGTTCATTCCGCTGTGGTGACCCCAGATTAATAAAGGGACTAAGCCGAAAAGAAAATGAATGAATGAATGAATGAAAGTAACTAGGTTAATTTCGCTTTTTGGGCGGGTTTTGGACAGCTTTTGGGCCAGAAAAAGTCAGCTATATCTGGCAACACTGAAAAAGATATGTTTTCATTTCTGTGGTTGTTGCTAGAGGGGATACAGCTGTGGCCAGAAGTTAACAAGAATTATTTATATTATTGATTAAATCACCCATTATTTGTATTTTATTAACGTCTACCCCAACCTTAAACCCAACCATCACTAATGTAAAAAGGTTAATTATACCCAATATAATTCATATTATTTATTAAATTACCCATTAAATTGTATTTTATTAACATCTACCCCTAAACCCAACCCTCACAGTAATGTAAAAACAGTCATTATACTGAGTATTATTCATATTATTTATTAAACTACCCAATAAATTGTATTTTATTAACGTTTACCCCTAACTTAACCCTCACAGTAAAGTAAAAATAGTAATTATTGTTGTACAGTGTCACAAAAATGATGCTATATTGATGTGAGTATCTGCAGCTGTATCCCTTCTAGACTTTACTCATTTCAGTCTATTTTCTCCCCCTCCAGCTCACTGATATCATTGTGAGTGAGGTGCTTCATGGAGCAGACGGCACTGACATCCGCTGTGGTGTGATTGGAGAGATCGGCACGAGCTGGCCAATCACAGAGAGCGAAAAAAAAGTCCTGCGAGCCACTGCTCACGCTCAGACTCAGCTGGGCTGCCCCGTCATCATCCACCCCGGACGGGACAAAAGGGCGCCGGTGGAGGCCATCCGCATTCTGCAGGAGGCAGGAGGAGACATCTCGAAAACGGTCATGTCTCATCTGGACAGGTGAGAAAATATGGAGCCAGATCTGTCTCAAAAATAGTACATTTACAAAATAAAATTCATACATGCAGGGCGACACGGTGACTCAGTTATTAGCACTGTCGCCTCACAGCAAGAAGGTCACTGGTTCGAGTCCCGGCTGGGTCAGTTGGCATTTCTGTGTGGAGTTCTCCCCGTGTTGGCGTGGGTTTCCTCTGGGTTCTCCCACAGTCCAAAACACATTTTACACAAGTTGATATGATTCTTTACGGTCCTAAGGGTTTTGAGTCTATAACTTACTTTGATTGCCTCACAGAGGTGAGTGGGCTTGACAAACCACCCGTAAAAACACACTCTTTCATCTCTCTGACACTTTAACTGACACTTGCACCAGTTTTGAACATTTGCACCAGACATTCATTCATTCATTCATTTTCTTTTCGGCTTAGTCCTTTTATTAATCCGGGGTCACCACAGCGGAATGAACCGCCAACTTATCCAGCATATGTTTTACGCAGCGGATGCCCTTCCAGCCGCAACCAATCACTGGGAAACACCCATACATCCCCATTCACACACATATACACTACAGACAATTTAGCTTACCCAATTCACCTATACCGCATGTCTTTGGACTTGTGGGGTAAACCGGAGCACCTGGAGGAACCCCGCGCCAACACGGAGAGAACATGCAAACTCCACACAGAAATGGCAACTGACCCAGCCAAAGCTCGAACCAGCGACCTTCTTGCTGTGAGGCAACAGCGCTACCCACTGCGCCACCCCTGCACCAGAAATGTTCTTACAAAATAAAATTACACTATGGATTTATGAAGTGTGCTTCACACAGTTGAGTGAGCTTGACAAACCACCTGTAGAAAAACTGTTCTCACTATAAAAAAAACAGTGTTAACCACTGAGCCACTGTGCCGCCCGCATATATAATCATTGTGTGTAATTGATAACTTTGACGATGCAGCCTGCCATTATCAATGTAAAATGCTTTCAAACAAGCATCTATACTTATGAAAAGTGACACTGGTGTATAACAAATGCTCAGCTGCGGTTTTTGAGTGTACACCAAAAACGCCACACTGACAAACACCGCTCTCACTCATGAAGGACTAAATCATGAAGGATCTGATGCTAAACACGAGTGAATTGAATCTGGCATTTTATAAGAACAACCAAATGAACCAAACACAAATTTTATATAAATATTATGTATGTCTTTCACACAAATTGTAGGTACAGCTACATCCTTTAGATGCAATTTTGATGTAAGTGCAGCTTTGTATTTCTCCATCTCTTAAAGCATGTTTTCCATGCACAAGCATGTTTTTGCCCCCTCTTTGCTTGGGTGTTCCCTTCATATATAAAACTAATCCCATTTCTCGGTTGCCTCTTCTGAAGTCACTGGTTGTCTATAAAATGGGCACGTAATTCAAACAGGTCAATTCTAGTTCATAAATACACTAAGTTTATAAAAGAAATAAGCCGATTTTTGACTTGTTTTGACACAGCAACCTAACTTAACACAAAAAAGTGAAAGTTTAATCCAATGTCACCTTTAATGCTGACTATAAAGAAGAGACATATGAAATATATAGACGTTGAGGTTGATTAACTGCTGTACAGGATTCACAGTGGTTTTCAAGAGTCTTTATGCAGATATTATGCAGATACACTAGCATATAATAGTTTGTTAGAAAGGCTGCATTTTTTTATTTAAGTAACAATACATTAACTTAAATTTGGTGGATTATTATTATACTTGAAATGTTTTGAGGTTTAATTTATCCCTGTGAAGATGAATTTTCAGCATCATTACTCCTGACTTTAGTGTCACGTGATCCTTCAAAAGTCATTTTAATATGCTGATTTAGGTAATCAAGAAACTACTTCAATCAGCATGTGGAAACTGTAATACACTTTTATTTGTCTCTGATGAATAAAATCTTTAAAGAACATAATTTCTTTGACATATAATTGTTTTGTAACATAAGGAATGTCTTAACTGTACCGTTTTTGATCGCTTTAATGTGTCCTTGCTAAAAAAAATGTTATATATTATTTTCAAAGTAAAAAAAAAGCCCAAATGAGCCCAAACCTTTTAACGGTAGTGTACATCAACTTTACCTTTATTATGTCAACTTTTTGATATAAGATGATCACATTAAAACAAATCCACACCAATTGTTTCTTTTTTACTGGTTCCTTGAGTCAGCTTTGTCAATGAAGAGCTTGAAATATGAGATCAAACTAATAATCATGACAAGTATCCTTTATGAATAGAATATTTTTTTACAATATTTTCAAGATTACTTGTAACTTGAAATAAAAAAGATATAAAAGAGTTCTAATTATGCCTGTATGTTCGCTCTTGGACACTGTTATTGGGGAAAGTGACCTAGTAAGAATGTGAAAAGTGTGTTTTAAGGGAAGGACAAGCATGTGCCCTTTGTTAAAGGGGTGGTCCACTACGGTATCGTATTTTAAACTTTAGTTGATGTGTAATGTTGCTGTGTGAACATAAACAACATCTCTGAATGTAAGACGCTCAAAGTTCAATGCAAAGGAAGACATTGGCTTTTACAGAGTTCGCTTAGCAAAGCCTACAGTGAACGAACTTTGGGAACTACAAAAAAATACATATGGGCTGATGAGATCACAAGGGTTTTCGGTTACACGCATTTACCGCGCACACACTCTGCGCAGCGAAGGGGCGTGGCCAGAGGCACTGTAATATTACAGCAGAGAAAGCTAAAATGCCGTCCAAACGCTGCTATTTCCACTGAGCTTCTTCTGTTTCTGTAGTTGGGCTTCCAAAGGCCACGACACCAAGACAGAAGTGCTTACAGTTCAATTTTAATGTTCCAGAGAATTATAATAAATATATATAGCAAGCATTTGACAAAGAAGAACTTCCAGAATCTCTCTCAGTTCAGTGCTGGCTTCAGCTAAAACTCCTCAAAGGAGCAGCTCCAACAAGCAGAAGCTGTGGATTGTGAGCCACAACCTGTAAGTATTTTTATTTGTTAAAATTGATCTATGACATGCACAATGTCTAGTGTTAACGGTATGTTGTAGCAAGGATGTAAACAATGGAAAATGCTGTTTGGTACAAATTAAATAGCTACAAATTCATATTTATCAGTCAAACCGCTGTAAACATCCACAATCTTCAGTTTGTCTGCAGTCTGCAGTGTCTCTCTATGCGGCTGCGTTCCCTGCATTCTACATCTCAGATTATAAAATTGCAAAAGATATGTGAACGTTTCATATTACTTACACATGCTTATTCCGGATATATGTGAAAGACGTGTAACGCGTTGAGTTGAGAAAAAAAACATTATAACTCGCCTAACTCGTGTTGCAGCAGAAAAATCAATCAAAGCTCACACGGGTCGTATTCCACATTTATTCTCCTGTCAACAGCGTCACTATATTACAGAAAAATAACTTAATTCGAGCATCAGAGAAAAATAAAAATAAACATCGGTCCCGCGCACATGCGCTTCTCGTGTTACATGCGTCTACAGACTGTTCTCACACACACACACACACACACACACACACACACACACACACACACACATAAAATGGCGATTCTCTTAAAGGAGCCACACCCTATTTTCACTCGTTACAGACACTTGTCAGATTTTATTTTAGAGGGCAGGCATGAGGTTCATCCTTTTCATTTTCTGTCTGATCAAGGCTCAAACTGATACTGCTAACAGCTAACTTACTCTGACTGACAGTATTTACACAGCTGAGGCAAAGCACATGGTTGTGGAGGCGTGACGCTTTACTGGGGATGTGGAGTCGATCCGCGAATCACAGCACTTTATGTTAGCTGACCAATCAGAGTCTCTTGAGGGTGGGCCTTTCAGAGGAACTAGGAAATATATGACAGTCGTTTTCATGTTAGCTGAGTAGCTGTATATAATCAAAGTAAGATATATGAAAAAATAACGTGATTTTCTACAAGTGAAGCATGAGCACACATTGCTTTGCATCTTATAAACACAACCAAGCCTTAAAATTACACTCTGGACCACCCCTTTAAAGAAGCTCCAATATACAGCACTATAAGTTTATAGAACGGCAAGTTTATACTACTGTAGAGTTTTTGCATTATAACAGAAAATAAACTCTTACTCTTCGTTTATACATGTTTTGTTCATCCATTTATAAATTATTTTATTTTTTTGACAAAATAACACAGCATTTAGCAATTTGGAAGTCTAAGTGAAGTTTATTTATAAACTAATTTCGAGAGGATCACGTGCTTATGATTGCTTGCGGCTGGTCCCGCATTATCCAATTTACGATTCACCAATCAGACGATTCCTAAGCCACTATAAATACCCTAAGTTCCATATAACAGCCATCTTCGTTTTGAAGAATCCCCCCTTCCACCCCTACTCCTCCTCCATTCCTAGATGGGTGGCACGGGGGCCCAGTGGTTAGCACTGTTGCTTCACAGCAAGAACGTCACTGGTTCTAGTCTATACCAAGCCAGCCGACATTTCTGTGCGGAGTTTACACGTTCTCCCCGTGCTCACGTGGGTTTCCTCCCACCGTCCAAAAACATGCAACTTAAGTTAATTGACTAATCCAAATCGGCACCATAGACATGCACCTAGTAAGTAGTTATCTCTTAAAAGCAATCACTATCTGTTCATTAGCTACTACAGCAGGGGAGTTCTCGAGATCTACCTGAGCTCAAACTCCCCTCTCGCCTTGCAAACGGGAGGGAGCCCCGGGCTCGAGGATCTAATGAGCCCAGGACAGCATGCCAAACAAGCTTTATAATCAATCATCAACTAAGTTTGAACTCATGAAATACAGTATAATCGACAGAACTAAAAAGATGAATGTGAGCAATCACTAATCATCCAACTTCTCTTTCAGGCTTTGTGAAGTTTTATAAACTAATTTCGAGAGGATCACGGCTGGTCTCGCATCAACAATCATCGATAAACCAATCAGATGAATCCAAGCCTACATAAATAGCCCATTTTTTCTTACCTCCCTTATTTTCATTTTTTAAGAATCCACCCCATCTCCCCCTTTTTCTCCTATACTAAGGGGAGCTCTCAAGACCTACCTGATCTCGGACCCCCTTCTATGCTAAATGACCAGACGGGAGCCCTGGCCTCAAGTATCTCCGAGCTCAGGGTTCTCTCCCAGCATGCCAAACCTGCAATTAGTATTAAGCATTAGCTAAGTGTGAACTCTTGAAATGTAGTTTTTAATTAGTAGTTTTCAAGAGTGTTTTTTAAAAACAATGAAGCTGTAAGTGGACTAGTGGGTAACAGGTAAGGTAAGTTTACCTGTTTGCCATTTGATGATGTTTAATATCTCTGTTTCAACCTGGTATTAACGTGTCTTCACAAGTAGTCAAGCAAGATTCATTACTTGTTTGTTTCTATCTGGTATTAGCAGGTTTAACATGATTACCTTGCTTTTCTCATAACACATTCTACATTCATTCATTTTCTTTTCGGCTTAGTCCCTTTATTAATCTGGGGTCGCCACAGCGGATTGAACCGCCAGCTTATCCAGCATATGTTTTACACAGCGGATGCCCTTCCAGCTGCAACCCATCACTGGGAAACATCAATGCACACTCATTCACGATCATACACTACGGACAACTTAGCTTACCCAATTCACCTATACCACACGTCTTTGGACTTGTGGGGGAAACCGGAGCACCCGGAGGAAACCCACGCCAACACGGGGAGAACATGCAAACTCCACACAGAAATGCCAACTGACCCAGCCGAGGCTCGAACCAGCGACCTTCTTGCTGTGAGGCTACCCACTCCGCCACCGTGCAGCCCACACAATCTACAATGATCACATATTTTTTTCTTACCTATTCGACCACATGATGGTTTATACTTTGAAAGCAAGCATTTGGATGCATTTCCAACTGCTTGTGAAAGCAGTCTGAAAGTGGACAAGTGATAAAAAATTTTACCCTCTTTATGCCTGTATTTAGCCCCATCCATTTATGGTTGAATCGACAAGAAATGCATTTTCGTATCAGGTGCTATTTCTGCCATCTGTGGTCACACATTTTTCAAGACAAGTAAAAAGTCAAAAACACAATGTATTTTATGTCTACATCACTCATTTAATTAAAATCCCATTCAAAAATGCATTGACTTCAGAACAATCTAAATATTAACAATATTTCACCGATATTTCAGGGTTTTTAGTCTACTTAACCTATGTGTCTTACAGAAGCATATATGATCACGGAGAGCTGCTGGAGTTTGCGAGAATGGGAAGCTACCTGGAATATGATCTTTTCGGCACCGAGGTTCTCAATTACCAGTTCAACGTTAATGTTGACATGCCCAGCGACAGCCAGAGAGTCCAGAGGTGAGTAATTTCTGTCACCAGAAAACACAGCAGCCATTATCAGAGATGGGTAGATTACTTATGAATTGTAATCAGTTAATTATTAGAGATGTGAAAACGGTAATATAATTTTTTAAAGGAATATTAATCCCAAAATTACAATTTTGCCATCAATTACGCTCCCTTGACTCGTTCCAAATTAGTTTGAGTTTTTTTTGCTCTGTTGAACACAATGCAGGATATACTGAAGAATGCTGGAAACCTGTAACCCTTGACTTCCATAGTATTTTTTTTTTCTACTATGCATGTCAATGGTTGCAGGTTTCCAACATTTTTTAAAACATTCTTTTGAGTTCAACATAACAAAAATACCCAAGTCAAGGTTCAATTCAATGCATCTTTATTTCTATAGCGCTTTTACAATGTGGATTGTGTCAAAGCAGCTTAACATAGAAGTTCTAGTAAATTGAAACTGTGTCAGTCCAGTTTTCAGAGTTGAAGTTCAGTTTAGTTCATTTCAGTGCGGTTTAATTTTCACTGCTGAAAGTCCAAACACTGAAGAGCAAATCCATCGATGCACAGCTCCACAAGTCCCAAACCAAGCAAGCCAGTGGCGAGGAACAAAACTTCACCAATTGACGAAAGTGAAGGAAAAAACCTCAAGAGAAACCAGGCTCAGTTGGGCACGACCATTTCTCTTCTGGCAGACTTCTTGTGCAGAGCTGCAGTCTAGGTGCCGGAGGCTGGAGAACGCTGCTTGTCCATCGTGGAGAAGCTGCAGGTGTGAGTAGGTCACCGGCGGATGTTCAGTCTGGCCCACGGGATCAATGCGGAGACTCGTCTCTCACTGGGGTCTTTCAGGAATCAGTCTCATGCTCTCCACTCCTCCATGACCACCACAGCATCTGCTCAGGATACGGCCTGGTCCAGGATTATGGAGACCTCTAGAAGTCTTCTATAATTGGCATCATCTCTTCGTATGTGTTGTCCTTGAGGTCCCTGATGGTTGGCCTCATCTCTTCACAGGTCTTGGATCACATCAATGGCGCTGCACAATCGCTAGAGGCCTCAGGATGAGTATCCCCTGGTGGAAACAGAGAATAAAGAAAATAATTAGCGTAGCTGCTGTTCATAGTGTATTTAAACAAGAGATATTAAATATCAATGCAAAAGTGCTATAAATGAAAACAGAAGTTATGTAAACAAGCATAAACAAACAAAGAAACAAACATGTAAAGCATAAGAGTATTTCTAACGAAATGTCTGGTGCATTAAGACAGGAGGAGTGTGTTCTACAGGTGGCTGTCAAGCCCGCTCATCTGCATCGAGCACACTCATGCATCATGCTGTTATGTAATGCATTGTGTGTATGCTTTACTAAAAAGATAGGTCTTTAATCTAGTTTTGAACTGAGAGAGTGTGTTTGAGCCTTGGACATTATCAGGAAGGCTATTCCGGAGTTTAGGGGCCATAAATGAGAAGGCCCGACCTCCTTTAGTGGACTTTGCTATTCTGGGTACTACCAGAAGCCCTGAGTTTTGAAATTTTAAAGAGCGGGTTGGATTGTAGCGAGACAGAAGGTTGATTAGATAAACAGGAGCTAGATTATTTTGGGGTGAACTATCCTTTTAAGTCCTAATCAGATGAAACGTCCTATTCTGATATCATAATCCAGATTATATATAATTCATCTCTACCCAGATCTGGGCATCGCATTAGATGCCTCATTAACATCTGCCTCAAATTCTCTTTCTATTAACCAGTACATGATTGTTTTCTGCAAATTTGATTGGTTGCAAAAATTTAGTGAGATCTATTTTGTAATGTAAGTCAACACATGTCTGAGAGTCATTTGGTTTTGTTCCACCAGCTTGAAATTTCTTATCCAGGAAGGTTATGAAGATCGGCTCCTCATTGCCCACGACATCCACACCAAACACCGGCTCACCAAGTATGGCGGTCATGGCTTCTCCCACATCCTCAAGAATATAGTTCCCAAAATGCTGTCCCGAGGCATCACTCAGAACCAGGTGGACAAGATACTGATAGAGAATCCCAAACGCTGGCTCACATTCAAATAAACCAGCTGCTTTCATGGTCGATAACATACCAAAAAAACTAAAATCACCTTTTTATTGTTGTCTACTTGATTTTGGTGCTGAAATTCTTATATTAGCGAATGTTAATGCTGTAAAATGGCAGAGCTGTTGGTTTAACAACAATTGAATTTTTGGGTTTGAATATTAAAATCAAATAGTGAGTGACTGAGTCATGAAAAATAGGTGTTTGTTACTTAACGACATCCTTTTATTGGATGAATGAACATAAAACAATGTTTTTAATTAAATAAACTCACAGTTAAAGTAACACTTGACTTTAAAAAGGCTCATTTTAAATGTGAAACAAGTGAGTTTTGCGTTTTTTTTTAATCCATTCAGCTGATCTCCAGGTCGGGTGGTAGCACTTTTAGCTTAGCATAGATCATTGAAACTTAACTGCATCAATTGATTGGATAAACGAACATAAAACAATGTTATTAGTTAATTCAACTCACACAGTAAAAGTAACACTTGACTTTAAAAAGGCTCAGTTTACAATTTAAACAAGTTAAACAAGTGAGTTTTAGCATTTTTTAAAACCTTTCAGCCGATTTCCAGGCCTGGCAGTAGCACTTTTAGCTTAGCTTAGATCATTAAAAATTAACTGCATCCTTTTATTAGATGAACGGACATAAAACAATGCTTTTAATTAATTAAACACACACAGTTAAAGTAACAGTCCACTTTAAACAAAATGGCTCATTTTACAATTTAAACAAGCTAAACAGGTGAGTTTCACCATTTTTGAAAACATTTCAGCCGATCTTCAGGTCTGGTGGTAGCACTTTTAGCTTAGCTTAGCATAGATCATTAAAATGTAACTGCATCCTTTTATTAGATGAACTTAAAATGAACGTAAAACAATGTTTTTTATTAATAAAAATTTTAATTAAACTCACACAGTTAAAGTAACACAAGTGAAATTGTCTCGTTTTGCAATTTAAACAAGTTAAACAGGTGAGTTTTAGCATTTTTGAAAACCTTTCAGCTGATCTTCAGGTCTGGTGGTAGCACTTTTAGCTTAGCATAGATCTTTGAAACTTTACTGTATCCTTTTATTAGATAAACGAACATAAAACAATGATGTTAATGAATTAAACTCGCACAGTAAAAGTAACACTCGACTTTAAAAAGGCTCATTTTACAACTTAAACAAGTTAAACAGATGAGTTTCACCATTTTTGAATCCATTCAGCCGATTCTTCAGATCTGGTGGTAGCACTTTTAGCTTAGCTTAGCTTAGCATAGATCATTGAATCTGTTTATACCATATATAAAGAAATATTTCTGATTAGAAATATATAAATTGCCTCATAAAGACTATATCTGTTGCATTCTACAGCTTCTTAAAATTATGATTCAGCATCTGCTATGTTTAACACGAGTTATATTAGAGTGACCAAAGACTAATATTCAGCAATATTAACCAAATCACCATCAAGTTTTTTTTTTTTGCTACATAGCTTGATCTCGTTGCCATGTCCACCTATAATAAGCATCTTTGGGCTTGGCTCATGTGATGTATTGATACAGTGGAAAAAAAAACTTTTAAATTAGTATTTAGTTTTTAATAAGCTTGCTCTATTGCACTACTTTATCTTCCCAGCGAGATCTGGCAATACTGTTGAGACCAAATGTGCCTATAAATACATAAGAGACAGAGATGACCCTGATATGCAAGTAAATGTGTCATTAACTAGTTGTTCAGTTTGGTTTGCTGCACGCTACGTAGAATATTTGTTTAATAAAATAATAAATGATTATTACAAAGCATTTTCATTTTCAGTTTTCTTGCCAAGTGCATCCGGAGTTTTCGGTTTCGGCCCAGAATTTTCATTTCGGTGCAACTTAAAAAATAAATAATAATAAAATAAGTTTGTGATATGAATATCGCATACACTATTATCATGATAACGATACTTTACGATATATATTGTGTGAAGCCCTATTATTAAGGTCCACGTGAACCGGAATCTGCAACCGTTCTTGTTTCTTATTGTGACGCCGTTCCTAGAGAAACGGAATATTAAATGAGAAAACAGTGGGCGTGGCTTGTTTTTTCTACTGCGAGCTGATTGGATGTAGTAAAGTAGGCATTTCATTCAGAAAGATCTCAGGAAAATGGTTTGGGGAGAGTTATTACAAGCTAACAGACTCCTCCTCCTCACCATTTCTGTTCGTTGTCAAAACTGACAGTTGGAGGGGCGTGGTTAAGTATGTTAGCCACGCCCATTACCTCAGACAGACCTAATCTGAGAATTGAACTGAAAACAAACAGGAAGTGCATTTTCAGATTTCAATTAAAGATTACAAGGGCAAACTATTTTTGTTTTCCTAACGACATGCACAGATGAATTGTTCACCACAAAACTAGCAATGTGCGCTAACCAAATCAATATGGTTAGTTTTGATTTCATGTGTACTTTAATGGCAGTGTAATCCTGAAAGTACAGACTATTAGTGCTGAGGGGGATTAGTGTGATGGTGTTGCTCTAAAAGTGAAGCTGTTGGGTTTGTCAGGCCTGATGTTTCCCTGCGCGTGTAATAATTGTAAGACATGCGCTATGACAGGTCATTGTGGAGGACGGAGAGATGTGTGTGTGTGTGTGTGTGTGTGTGTGTGTGTGTGTGGAGCAGCTGGTGCTCACAGTGACTCCTCAGGTAAAATAATGACTCTGTCAGTCGCTCTGGTCCTCTGTAACAGCATGATCATGTTCAAAAAGAAATGCTGTGAGCTGTCAATAATCAAAACAACATCCCGTTTTTCTTTCGTTTTCAAATAAAACTTGCATTTGAAGAGTTCAGATGCAAACATCTCTAAGTGCCCTGAAATTTCCTTCTAAAATGAGCATTTTAATCAGGCTTTTATGGTTACGTTTAGTTATTTTACTTTAAAGCCAATGAAAATACCATATTCTTTACACTACGGCCAATTTAGTTCAATTCACCTAAAGCGCATGTGTTTGGACTGTGGGGGAAACCGGAGCACCCGGAGGAAACCCACGCCAACACGGGGAGAACATGCAAACTCCATGCAGAAATGCCAACTAGTTAGCCGAGACTCAAACCAGCGACCTTCTTGCTGTGAGGCGACAGTGCTAACCACTGAGCCGCCGTGCCGCCCTTGCTTATTCATGAATAGAGCATTTTAAATGGATGACAACACTTCTGTATTTTCCGTATGCAGAGCTTTTAGTTTTATACCGCTCATAAAAATGAAACCATACATATTTTAATCAGTTTATTCAATGGCACTGCACATATCAGACAGCGATCTATTCAAATGAAAACACTGATATAAAATGGTAGAATTGTGGCATGAGAAATGATCATTCTTATTAATATTATGGGCTAATGGCGCGTGCTCTTAACAGCCTCTTCAGATCAGCCATGTGTCATCGTGTGTTAGGCACATATGGAATGGAAAGATGTCAAATTATTATTGTTTTCGATAAATATACTACAATCACCAGCGTTTACACTGTAAGGACTTTTTGAATTCACAGTGATTTTTTTTTTCTGAAAACTAATTTGTGTGTGTGAAGGATGTGCTTTGAGACTTTAGTTTTGATTCTTCTCTCTGACGTGGATGGTGGAATGTTTGGCGTCATTGCGTCGTGACGTCAGAAAGCGAGTCCGTGGCGTTAATCGGCGTAAACCATGAAGCCCGAAAACGTGCTGTATTTGTTGTTGTTTCCGCCGTGCGCTTTTCCTCCGTCTAGTTTGATGTAGATCTCGTCTCCGGGCTCCAGATGTAAAATCACACTGTTGCTGGCATAGTCATAGTTCTGATCCGCGTCCTGCGCTATTGCACTCGCGCGCACCTGCGGGGAAATGAAGATGACTCAGAAATACTGATCATTAATAATAATAATAATCTAAGAGAAATGCACACGAAGTTATGACTAAATCTTCTTATGACTACAGTTATGATTAAAAGAAGTGTAACGTGACTAAAGTTATGACTAAAGGAAGTTTAGCATGTTCATAAAAACAAATTCAGATTTATATATACACACACATTTCTGATTGTCTGCTGCAGACAGATCAATATATCAATAGAAATGTGTATATATATATATATATATATTATTATTATTATTATTATTATTTATAAATTTTTTTGGGGGTGGAGGGAGCATCTGAATATGATTTAATCAAAATTTGTTAATAAAAAAAAATCTATTGTTATACTATATAGGCATACACAATTAAATAATATAAGTTATTATATTAAGATTATATTCTGAATTAATATCGAATATCAATAAACAATCTGTCACAAACATTAAAGTGTCGTTCACTGAACCATCGATTCTAATAAAGTGTTGTTTACAAAGCTGTGTGTGTGTGTAGCTTTTAGAAACACACGAACACAATAAAATAAACATTTAATACATATTTTATATTATGAAATTTTTAAGAAACGATTTTATGTAAGAATAAGAATGATTGATTTTTTGTTGTAATCGAAATAAATAATTATAAATGCGCGCGCACACACACACAAGCAAAGAAGAAATTACTATATCACACTATAAATTACACTATAATTATGTATTTTATATTTGTCATGACCCAAAAACTATAGGCCTATTGATTTGATGGCTGGTGAATCAGTAAAGTGGTTATGTCACCTGCAGGCTGTGCCAGCTGGATTTATGACCTACCTGGTTATTCTTGCAGAGATCAGCCCACATGCTGGTCCCGTCACCGCCTCTCATTAGTACGTGATACACGAAAAAGTAGATCCCCGGGATGGAGCAGGTGAATTTACCGCTCGAGGGGTCATAGTGGTTGCCCAAGTTAGTGACCACATCGTCAAACTTCAGCACCTCGTAGCCCTCGTGCTGCTTCTTGAGTCCCGCGTAGAAGGCGATTTTGGGGACGGTGCTGTAGGTCGCTGCGCTGATCACCCCGGTGACTCCCGGCGGACCGGGTAAACCGGGCGGACCCGGCTCTCCGATGACCCCCGGGGGACCTGGAGGACCAGGTGGACCCGGCTGACCTCTCGGTCCGATCCTTCCCGAGCGCCCCGTCTCTCCTTTCGGACCGCGGATGAAAGTCGGCGGCGACTGAACTAAGCGGTTGTCCGTCGGTGCCGACGATGGAGACTTGGTGGTCCCGTACGGATCGCACACCATGCGGCAGGCGCCCAGCATCTCGTAGCGCGCGTCGGATCCTGCGGCGCTCACCAGCACCGGGATGAGAATCACCAGCACCAGCACCATGATGACCCCCAGCACGCCCGTGGCGATCACCCGCGCTCGGACGCGCAGTCTCGACAGCACCGGGCGCGCCACGCGCTCAGATTTACGCGCAATCTTGCTCCGCCACAGAAGAAACGATTGAAGAAAAAGAACAAAAACTTTTCTGCAGTTCCAGAGAAAGTGGGTTACCTTCGCATTGAAGACGTTATCATTCCCTGAGCTGATGTTAACGTCATCTGAACCAAGTTTTTATTTGTTTACTGTAAAGTTAAACACTGGAAACACAAACAAATAATGTGTGAGGGAGATCTCTGCATCCCTGCTTTCTCACCTGAGGGTGAAGAGAGAGAGAGAGAGATCGTGTGTGTGAGAGAGAGAGAGAGAGAGAGAGAGAGGAGGGCGCGCGCACGTGAGCTGTATCTTCAGAAAGATGTGAAGACAGATTGATCTGAGACAAATCGGCTCTGTACCAAGAAAGTCAGTTAGCTTCTTTTATAGCTGCGAGAGATTGATGTTGAACTGTTTAGTAAAAGAAAATGGTGTGTTAAATGTTTCGCTAAACTGATTAAAGTTAACAGTAAAAAATCAGTTTTATGAATAATTTCTATTGAAAATAAATGTTCATTGCAGAAAGAAAAAGGATCACAGTTCTCATGATATTGAGAAGAAGCTGTTTTCAGTCTAAGAAATGTTGCTTGAGCACCAGTCGACATATAGAATTACCTCGGAAGGATCTGGTGACATTGAAAATGTAATAATAACATCTTAGAATAGATTTACTCACCCTCTTTCTTTTGTTGAACAGAAAAGAAGATATTCTGAAGAATGTTGGGAGGAAAAAAAACAGCCTCTGATTTCCATAGTATTTTTTGTTCCTATTGATGTCAATGGCTGCTGCTGGGATTAAGCCCAGTGTGAAGATCTCTAGTGTTTTTATGTTGTTTGTAATCAGATAGATGTAGTCTTGGTGAAAGCATAAAGCATGTGAACTGTCAAAAACTGTGAATCTGCATGGCGTGTCGCTCTAACTCCCTCTTTACCCATAAATCAGCTAGTGAAATGCAATCAATTCCACCAGTCCAGATTGATGGAGCGCCCTTAAAAGTTCCACATCTTGTCATCTTAGACACTAACATCAATACGACTCAAAATGTAGTTCTCAGCATCTCATCAAGCTGAAAGGCATAAACACGCTCTCTAAGACTATCTTAAAAACGATCTAGTCTGGCCAGACCCCAAAAAATTTAATTTACAGTTCATTTACTCACCCTCAGGGCATTGAAGATGGCCTGAGGGTGAGTAAATTAAATTGTAAAATCTGTACCTTTTTTATGTTATGCAAAATTAAGAGGGAATTCTGCTGATGAAGGCTTACACCTCATATGACCTCTTTTCCACTGAGTGGTACGGTACGGGTCACCTTTATCAGGCTTGTGTATCCACTGCCAAAGGGTACCAATGGTACCCTTTTGGTGGGCGTGGTGTACGACAGAAAGTTGCAGTCAACGTCATTCTCGTATGCGGAAATGTCAAAGTAAAGCTGTACGGGTCGTTCACATATCATATGAGAAGCACTTCTCACAAAACAGATGCTGTGCACACATAAATACTTGTGTATAAATGTTCATTACTAACCTTTCTGTGAACATGGTTTGATTATAACTGCAGATCAATGATAGCGAAATAGCCTACTGTAAAGTCTGCAATTATATAAAATAAATAAATAAATGCAACATATATGAACACATACAGACACTTACAGTCTCCGATATGTTACCAATTACAGATAAACTACACACAGCATACATTTAGTCCTTATTTGGTTTCAAAAACAACACGCAACATATAGCCCACAGTCAGAGCAAACCTCTCATCTGTATCTTTATTCTTCACCAGCACATGTAACCTCTGTTAGAGAGTAATTCCGTCATTTCGAGTTCATAATAGTGCAAAAGGCGATGATAATAATTAAACATGGCAGTTTGTTCATCTTTTAGGTTGCTGAAGGAATCATTTGCTCCTTTGTTTTTTCCGCTTCACTCTGACGTTTGTCCGTTTCTGAAAGGATCAGATGTCAGAAGCACTTCAATAATCACGCGCACGTTATTATCATCAGCTCAAGAAGTTCGTTATTTCAAATATAGACGCGTGGTGAGCGCGCTTGAGCTCTCTGCAGAAAGTGAAACCGCTTTTAGACGGCCTCGTAAACAACAACAGGACAGACACAGATTCTGTTCTTCTTGGCTTTGTGGCTGTTCATCAAGACGACGACAAGGTTTGTTTGAGCTCGGGTTAACCATGGCTCGTTATTATATGTATATATTATTACGGTGTAATGTCTCGGCTGTGTATTTAAAAATGGCGCTTCCTGTGTTTTCATTCTCCTGGCTTCTGCACGCGCTAGTGACTTTTCTCTGTAAACCAATAGCGTTCAGCTGCACGTCTGGCTCCGCCTTTTGCTACCCTTTTGTTGTGCTAGATACCCTTAAAAAGGGTACCCAAAAAGTGGTACGGTACGGTTCGCTATTTGGTACCTTTTGACAGTGGAAACGGCCATAAAAGCGTACCGAACCATACCATACTGTACCGTACCACTCAGAGGAAACGCGGCTTTAAAGCCTGGTTTATACTTCTGCATCGAGTGATCGCTGTGACCCACGGCGCATGCCTTGCGCGTAGTCGTGCATTTATACTTCTGCATGCTCTTTGTGTTGCTCTGCAATAACACTTCCAAAACACTAGCTGGCAGCGGGTTTTTATGTTCCGTGTCTGTGTCAAGTTTCTTCGTGGGTGTTTTGTTTTTTCTGAATGCTACCTTAATGTACAATTAGCTAAAACTCACTTATTCCGAGGCGGGAACAGGCGGACGTGAAACAACTTCAATCATAAGGTAAAGACAAAACAAAAGTTTCTATTTGGAGCTCAATCAGGCTCACGGCTCTCAGCACCGCCCACACTAATCACAGCTACCAAACCGACCAATCACAGAGCTTGCGCTACACGTCGACATGTGGTTGCATTTTTTGAGAGGTGCCATGGCGAGGGCTATGTGACCACACGAAGGCTGCGCCGGACCATACGAGTGCACTTGACCCAGAACTATAAACCAGCCTTAAGACACCTCAGCTTGCTTTGCCTTGACTTGGCAAGCTGAAGGATGAATTTAAAAGCAAGATCTTATCAATCGATTAGACTAAAGTAAAAAAGCAGTCAGTAAATCCTAATATTCACAGAACATGCTCACACACGTGCCATGTCTCCTATAATGAAGCATCACAGAATTGCATAAGAATATCTCTGCTTCTCTCACACCTCCTGTGCTGTATGTACACAGACAGACACAGATGCACCACAGCACACACCCTTCTCTGAGTCAATGAGCACTTGTGTCCTGCCTTGTCCTCTCCAGCTGGCTTTCTCAGTGACTTACTCAGCGCCATTGGACCATCGCTGCTAATCATGAGTCACATGCCATTTTCATGCGCACAGCAGTGCTCCAACAGACAAAAAAACATCAAACTACTTTCACCACATAATATCTTTTTGATCGGTACCACATTACTATCCTGTAGTACGTGTGCAGTAAATGCATAGATTACAAAAGAAAACAGCTGTTAAAGGGATAGTTCACACAAGAAATGATAATTCTGTCATCTTTTGCTCACCCTTACAAACATGAGTTTCTTTCTTCTGTTGACGTCTATAGTATTAGAGCCATAGAGAGAGAGAGTATGACAACAGAAGTCCAAAATAGTTTCAAGAAGAGCTTCATGGTTAATTCATTCATTCATTCATTTTCTTTTTGGCTTAGTCCCTTTATTAATCTGGGGTCGCCACAGCGGAATGAACCGCCAACTTATCCAGCATATGTTTTACGCAGCGGATGCCCTTCCAGCTGCAACCCATCACTGGGAAACACCCATACACACTCATTCACACACATACACTACAGTCAATTTTAGCATACCCAATTCACCTATACCACGTATTTGGACTTGTGGGGGAAACCGGAGCACCCGGAGGAAACCCACGCCAACACGGGGAGAACATGCAAACTCCACACAGAAATGCCAACTGACCCAGCTGAGGCTTGAACCAGTGACCTTCTTGCTGTGAGGCGATCATGTTACCCACTGCACCACCACGTTGCCCCAATTCAATTCAATTTAATTTATGTTTTCAAAACTTCGTACATTTCAAAATGCACAACCAGCGTTCTTCAGCTGTAACTTGACTGTAAATGTTAACTTCCGGGAACAATTGCGAGGTTCCATGAGCTGTCATTGCTATTGAAAAAACAACAACGTTCCATTGGAGTCTATGGAGATGTGACAACTATCTCTCTATGGCTCTGCATCGTATTTGTTTTTCCATTCCTACTATGGATGTCAATATTTAGCATTTTTCAGCTTTCTTCAAAATAACTTCTTTTGCACTGTAAAAAATGTAACAACAAAAAGTCTAGACAACAAATATTTTATGCTGCTTAAACTTATTTAAGTTAGTCAGGTTTTAATTACAACCCCAAATCAGAAAAAGTTGGGACAGTATGGAAAACGCAAATAAAAAAAAGAAAGTTGTGATTTCCAAATTTACTTTGACTGGCTGTAAGGGATGTCTGGGTGCTAACCCTGATTTTATCCAAAAAACATAAAACCACAGCTGCCCAACTCACTGCAGAATTAAATGTGCACCTCAGCTCTCCTGTTTCCACCAAAACTTCTCCACAGGGTCAATATTCTATAGCCAAACCTTTGGTCACTTGTGCCAATGCCAAACTTCAGTTTCGATGATACCAGCAGTTGGATTTTGGACAATGTGAAACATGTACTGTTTTCTGATGAGTCCACCTTCACTGCCTTTCCCACATCAGGCAGAGTTACGGTGTGGAGAAGCCCCAAAAAAGCATTTCACCCAGACTGTTGCATGCCCAGAGTGAAGCATGGGGGTGGATCAGTGATGGTTTGGGCTGCAATATCATGGCATTCCCTAGGCCCAATACTTGTGTTAGATGTACATGTCACTGCCAAGGACCACCAAACCATTCTGGAGGACCATGTGCACCCAATGGGTCAAACATTGTATCGTGAAGGCGGTGCCGTGTGTCAGGATGATAATGCACCAATACACACAGCAAGACTGGTGACAGAGTGGTTTGATGAACATGAAAGTGAAGTTAAACATCTCCCATGGCCTGCGCAGTCACCTGAACTAAATATTATTGAGCCACTTTGGGGTGTTTTGGAGGAGCAGGTCAGGAAAGGTTTTCCTCCACAGAGTCACTTAGTGATCTGGTCACTATTCTGCAAGAAGAATGGCTCAAAATCCCGCTGGCCACTGTGCAGGACTTGTGTCTGTCCTTCCCAAGATCAAATGATGTTGTATTGGCAGCAAAAGGAGGCCCTACACCATACTACTGAATACTGTTTGAGTTTCATTGTCCAACCCCTGCATGTGAAATGTCTTACTGCATCTATTAGAGTTTACGTATAACGATAAAACATTTTTTTACTGGATAGCGTTTTAATTGCTTCGCTAGACATGACCTCTGAAACGAGTGCATGCTTGGTGGATCTCTGTCTCTCTTTGCTCTCTGACTAATTGTTTCTACTGTGGTCTTTGATAAGTTTGTCACTCGGCAGGTCTGTGGCACCGGGCCTGAGCCAGAATGAAGAGAGCAGATGAACAGAAAGGAAGAGTAGGTGCGAGCACACTATCACCCCCTCAAAGCATGGCCTCTCACTGCGCCGCCACTCACTCCTGCCGAGGGATGATTAACGAAACTTACGTAATCCGCCAGTTCTTTACTTACTTCAGAACATTCACACACCCTGTGCAAGCAGGATTTTGTTTGCTGTGAATGTGGACTACCTATTTAGATGAGCCAAAACATTGTAGGTAAAGTGTTTAACATTGCTCATCTCCTAACAAGACCACATAGGCTGCATTTACACTGCAGGTCTTGATGGTCAATTACAATTTTGTGACTGTATCCAATTTTTTGGCGACCAATGTTTTTTTTTTTTTTTGCTTTTAAAAGTGACTTGTATGCAACATCTGCATTTACACTGCACACGCAAAGACCTGAGTCACCTGGGAGAAAGAAATCGGAATTGAATTAAAGTGGAGACTGCGAGCCAGGCAATATTCTCTCTCTCCCTATATACACTCACCAGACACTTTATTAGGTACACCTTACTAGTATCGGGTTGGACCCCCTTTCGCCTTCAGAGCTGCCTTAATCCTTTGTGGCATAGATTCAACAAGGTACTGGAAATATTCCTCAGAGGTTTTGGTCCATATTGACGTGATAGCATAACGCAGTTGCTGCAGATTTGTCGGCTGCACATCCATGATGCGAATCTCCCGTTCCACCACATCCCAAAGGTGCTCTATTGATTGAAATCTGGTGACTGTGGAGGCCATTTGAGTACAGTGAACTCATTGTCATGTTCAAGAAACCAGTCTGAGATGATTCGCGCTTTATGACATGGTGCGGTATCCTGCTAGCCATGGACATTGTCAGCAACAATACTCAGGTAGGCTGTGGGTTTGACACAATGCTCAATTGGTACTAATGGGCCCAAAGTGTGCCAAGAAAATATTCCCCACACCATTACACCACCACCACCAGCCTGAACCGTTGATACAAGGCAGGATGGATCCATGCTTTCATGTTGTTGACACCCAATTCTGACCCTACCATCCGAATGTCGCAGCAGAAATCGAGACTCATCAGACCAGACAACGTTTTTCACTTGGACCATGCAGTGTAAATACAGCTGTACAGTGCCTTACAATACTATTGGCACCTTTGCAAAAAAAAGTCTCTATTGTTTAATCTTTTGCTCAAAATGTTAACAAAAAAACCCTGAAGATGCTTGGGTTTATTTGTTTTTGGGTGAGAGTAGAGGCTATTTTTTTCTCGAAATCCGTTCAGACCCTTTGTGGTGATGTCAAATTGTAGTTGACCTCAGCACTCAACTAACTTCTGCAATTTTCCAGCTGTGTTTCGTTTGGGTAGGAGCTAATCTATTCAGGACATTTATACATTTCCAGTCATACCTGAAGCCATTCAGAGTACCATACACTATTAAAATTAAAGCTTCCAAAATATGTTAAAGCTTCTTAATTGAACCACACAGTAGATGGAAAAAAATATATTTTCAGAATTGCAGTTTGTATCATTGTTCTAAAGAAAGGTCTTTAAGTTTTAACCAAAATGATTGTGCCCTCTTGTTTGTGAAGCATTGGAAAGGGCTTAATGATTATTCTCTCCATCTCCACCTTAATTACTAATGAAAGTGAAGCAAACGTCTCTGAGTGTGTTGACGGAGACGTATGGTCTCCAGAGAGTGTTTTGTCACAATCGACAAATCTTTGAATGCACCGATTCTGATCAATAGGTCTAGTCTAGTAATGATCAATTACTCTGTACACTCCTCAGACAGCACACAGGCAAGGTATTGGATAACCTTGATAAGCGATTTATCACCATCACCATGGTAACCCAGATCATTTTCTCAGAATACTCAGTAAATGTATACCTGATAAAACATTTTTATATTCTAGTCTAGGCAATATTCTCTCTCTCTCTCTTTATATATATATATATATATATATATATATATATATATATATATATATACAATATTGCCTGATTCGCATTCTCCACTTTAATTCATACCAAAAAATGTTCTATCGGGTTGAGGTCGGAACTCTGTGCAGGCCAGTCAAGTTCCTTCACACCAAACTGGAACAAGAATCATCCAAAACTGTCCCCAAACTGTTTCCACTAAATTGGGAGCATGAAGTTGTTCTAAATGTCTTGGTATGCTGAAATATTTAATCCTTCCACTGGCACTAAGGGGCCAAACCCAACCTCTTAAAAACAGCCACACACCATAATCCCCCCTTCACCAAACTTAACACTTGTCACAATGCGGTAAGGCAAGCAATTGTTAAACCCAGACTCATCCATCAGATATCCAGAAAGAGAAGCGTGATTGGTCACTCCAGAGAACATGTCTTCACTGGTGTAGAGTCCAGTGCTGGCGTGCTTTACACCAAAGCATCCATACACTGCTCTTGAGCTATTCTGAAGGCCACAAGAAGTTTAGAGGTCTGGAGCTATTGACTCTGAAGAAAGTTGGCGACTTCTGCACATCATTTCTCCTCAGCAAACGCTGACCCTGCTCTGTGAGTTTGTGTGGCTGTTGTTCGCAATTGCTTAACACTTTATCATAATAAACAATACTAGTTGACCGTGCTATATTTAGTAGTGAGGACATTTCACCAACGGACCTATTGCACAAGTATCATGGTACCATTCTTAAATTTACTGAGCTCCTGAGAGCAACCCATTATTTCACAAATGTGTGTAGAAGCATAGTTTCATACACCTGTGGCCATTGATGTGATTGGAACACCTTAATTCAATAATTTGGAGGGGTGTCGTAATACTATTGGCAGGGGTGCCCAAACCCAGGGCCGGTGGAGGGCCGGTGTCCTGCCTAGTTTAGCTCCAACCCTAAATAGACATGCCTGAACTAGCTAAACCAGCTCTTACTAGACATACTTCAAGCTTCCAGGCAGGTGTGTTTAGGCAAGTTGGAGCTAAACTCTGCAGGACACTGGCACTCCAGAACCAAGTTTGGCCAGCCCTAATATAAATAAATAAGTCTCCTCGAGTTCTGCACAGTGACTCCTGTCACATATGATTTTTTCAAAGAATCAAACTCACATGTGAGCTGATGCTGTTTGTTTACAACAGAGCGGAAGGATGAGTGTGCTGTGTTGTTTATCTCAATGGTTCTTATGACTTGAATGCTGAAACCTACACTCTTGTGTTTGTTCCAAAGAAGGTTTTCACAGTAAAGGTTTTCGAAAGTGCTGGCAACCACTGAATTGCAGTTTAAGAATCACTTATGAGTTTATGAACAAAAACATCTAGGACTGCTAAAAATTTAAATTGTCATCATTTACTCACACTTTACTTGTTTCAAACCTTTATGAGATTCTTTCTTCTGTTAAACACAAAAGAATCTTTCTCAAAATATCTTCTTCTGTGTTTAACAGAAGAAAGAAACTTGTATAGGTTTAGAACCACTTGAGGGTGAGTAAATTTTCATTTTTGGGTGAACTATCCCTTTTCATTGACATTTTTTGGTGAACTACCCCTTTAAATTTTCATTTTTGGGTAAACTATCTCTTTAAGTTTTCGATTTTTGGGTGAACTCTCCATTTAAATCTTATTTTTTGGGTGAACTACCTCTTTAAATGTTCATTTTTAGGTAAACTATCCCTTTAAATGTTCATTTTTTGGTGAACTATCCCTTAAAATTTTTATTTTTGGTTGAACTATCCCTTTAATTTTTCATTTTTGGGCGAACGATCAGATCTGCCTTCCATCTGAACAGAAGTCTTTAATCAGCACATATTTGAAGATCAAAAAAACACGTTTGTTAAAGTTACGTTATCAACAACTTGTTCCATAAGCCATGTATCTATAGCCACTGGAGTTGTTTGTGCTTATGTAATGGGTGAACATGCTCGAGACCCTACTGGGTGTTATAGCTGCTCAGGACTGGCACACGTTCGCACCATGTCTCTCTCCTTCTGCTGTCCGTGACAGAGGGGAAGCATTACTAATCTGCCACAAACAGAGGCTCACGGACCAGAGGAGATGCACAAAAACACGTATGGGGGAACAATCTAGCATAGAAACGAGCATGTTAAACCACTTTTGTTCCACTCTGACAATAAGTCTGGTTTCTGCATATACCTAGGATGAAATTTCCATGACAAAGTCTAAGCCCAAGCTTTTTTGGCTGAATTGAATCATTTTATTTGGGTCCAGGACCTAAAATAAATTCTGGAAACCAATCCGCGATATTCATGAGATTTCGAAAATTTCATGCGGTGCGTCACTGGGCGCACAGCCATCCTCATATTTAGGCACCGCGGATCAATGGGGAAACTTATGAGAAGCCTCGCCTCAGATTGCAGCGTGATGTTTGAAAGGAAAAATACACGAGCGTGAGGCCGAGATGCCAGCTTTTGAAACCCGACGAACAATAGAGCCACTGATTGCCATTTAGCTTTTTTCGTGACTGCGTACCGGAGGGTTTGTTCTCATAATGGCAAGAGACCAACTAAATGCCTGTCTTAATTGTAATGTTTAAAGGAACCATGCTGAGAATGGGGAATGAAAGCAAAGAGAGCGACTAAAAGGTGAGAAAGCATGAGGCTGAAGCAGCATCTGGAATATGAAATGAAATCTTTGCAGTGTTTTTTTTACATTGTTGCGCTGCTTTGAAATGATAGTGGTTAGACCGACTTACAGCCATGTTAGTGCTACGCATTTGCATAATTTTAAACAGAATGAATGGCGAATATGATGGAATTGCTGGTTAAATGTTGTGCAAATCATTTTGCTACAATATCAAGTGTTTCTTTATTGTGTTGGAATTAATGTTATGTGCTTCGACCGACAGTTGTTGAAGACTGAATGCTTTTTAAAAGGGCACCTATGATGCAAAATCAACTTCCGGAAGCTGTTTGGACAGAAATGTGTGTAGGTATAGTGTGTCCACAGTCATATTGGAGTGATATAAACACAAGTCTGTTTTTTTTTAAATTTCCTGACGTCAAAATAGGATCCAAATCCCAGCGATTTTGAGGCCCACTGCGTATTACCACGCGCGCATTACAATGTCTCAGTAATAATGCAAATAATAGTGTCCACAATACAGGATTTGCAAAGAAACTCTGATTCAAAGATCCATTCCAATTCTCTGTGATCAAACTGCACTTCAAGAAGCAAGTGCTACATTTAGTATTTTTATAGCATTTTGAACTATACTTTTTGAGCTATGTAATTCATAACAGCTGGAATCAGCACAGCTGCATAGTGTACACAACTCTAAACGAGGGCGCTTCAATCACACAACTAGGCCTGTCACAATAGATGTCACAGGAGAAAACCTCAATAATTTTTGCCTTTGCAATATATATATACTAACAAATTTACAAATAACGTAGATAGACATTTACGTTCTATCTCACCGGTGTCAAAGTTAATAATTGGACATTTACCTAATAGGACATTTACCCTTTTAACATCAAATTATAGAATCTAAATAGCCTTAAGAATTATACGCATTTTACAGTGTTTATGGCTATTTGCATTATAATGCTGTTGTATAATCATTATATAATCAGTGGCATAAAATGACCTCAAAATGACAATAATATCGCTTATCACAACAATTTCTGTGACAATATATCGCACAACAAAAATTTCTTATCATGACAGGCCTACACACAACAGGAGTCCCGGTTTGTGGATGTTACATGTGGTTTATTTTGGACTGTAATTGAGCTATAATGGATCTCTATATTTAGCATATTTATCCATTTGCGTGCACAGCGAATGTTGTAACATTTGTGTTCATCTTACTGTGGTATTTGTGACTGTGGGTCTCTATTTTATCACGTCTGAGTTGATTCCTGTCTTTTTGCTGTGTTTATCCTGACATTCGACCGTGGTTATCTTTCTCTGAAGAGAACCAGCTCATTTGCATTTAAAGGCACAGGCACAAAACAGCTACAATTCCATCTGACCCAAAAATTGACATTTTCAACAGGGTATAGTACATGATCTGATGGGCATTTTGAGCTCAAACTTCACAGACACATTCTGGAGACACAAAAGACTTAAAATTGGAGCCCTTTAAATGATAATACTGACTGTATAATTGCACAATACATCATTATTGACCTAATTTATTGGCCCTTCTGTCAAAATTGTCATTCCAGAAACTATTCTTAGATTAGAATATTTACTAATCTTCGTTAATGAACGCTATACTGTAGTATTAATTATATTTATTAATTATAGTGAACTGATAAACTGCAATAAATACTCTGCTATTCTTTAGTTTTTACTACAGTAAACAGTTGTTGTTACAGTATTGGTTATTATAAAAAAAGCTGGGTTCCACACAGTTCCTTCATGTTCCTTCAAGTTAACTTAATTGTTTTTGCAAATTTAAGTGCATTGAACATAAAACAATTAAGTTGTCCCAGAAAAAAAACCTCATAAATTGTGTTGATTCAGCTCATTTAAAATTAGTAGTAGCAACAAAATTCATTTTTTTGTGTATTGTGTCAATTTTTTTATGCCTTTTGTTTTGATTTGTGTATTTGTGTTTCATATATATATTTTTTTTAACCAAACAAAAAAGGTTCTGTTTGACTCAAGTTAAAAATGAAGAATTTTTAGTATTTATTCAAGTAATTAAATTATTTATTTATTTATAGACAAAGAAGAAATGTAATTTAAATCCAGTATTAATGATTTATTCATTCATTTTCTTTTCGGCTCAGTCCCTTTATTAATCTGGGGTTGCCACAGTGGAATGAACTGCCAACTTACTGGGAAACACCCATACACTCTCATTCACACACATACACTACAGACAATTTAGCTTACCCAATTCACCTGTACCGCATGTCTTTGGACTTGTGGGGGAAACCGGAGCACCCAGAGGAAACCCACGCCAACACGGGGAAAACATGCAAACTCCACACAGAAATGCCAACTGACCCAGCTGAGGCTCGAACCAGCGACCTTCTTGCTGTGAGGAAACAGCGCTTCCCACTGCGCCACCGCACTGCCATTAATGATTTAATAAGTAATTAATTGTTTTTTTAAGTAACTTACCCAACAGTTTTACTATAGTATTGTGGGTTCGTTAATTAAACATGCTAATTAGAGCGCTGATTTCTTCAGTGTATGCGGTCTAGCAGATCACTGTAACAAATGCAGGGTTCCACACAATTCATTCATGTTGTCCCAACACAAATGGATTAAGTTAACCAAACAAATGTAAATGGATCGAACATAAAACAATTAAGTTGTCCCCAAAAAATCTCAAGAGTTTTGTTGTTTCAGCTCATTTTAAAGAAGTAGTTTAAACAAGAAGCAAAAATAATACGCATCTGCTGTCAGTCTCTGTTAAGACGAGCACATCAAACTCAGCATTTAGAGGCGGTCGTCAGGTGCAAAGACAAAAGCAGCGGGTGGTGAGAACAAGACGCTGCTTAATTAAAAACCCAAATCTCCCTCAGCACCGCTAATGTGGGCTGACAGAGGTCAGGGACAGGGTTTTACGTTTTGAAGAGACTCTCTGGAGGATAACTGCTTTGGTCATCTTCGAATCTGCTGTTATTCTTCTGTGGAAAATACAGAAGGCTTGACGTCCTGGAGGGCCTATAAATATTACTTGGCAATGTTTCTGCCATGTCAGTCAAGTACGTTCACAGGTGATGTTCTGCCAATTTCTCTGTTGAGAGGAAAACGAATGGATTTTTCTACTTATTTAATATAATGTGATCTGCTGAGCATCGACAGGGTTCGCTAATTCACATCCGCACTATTAAAAAAAAAAGGTTCTTCTGGTGTTGGAGATTCAGTGAAGAACATTTAGCATCCGTAGAACAAAAGGTGTTGTTCTTCACACTAAGAAAGAAAACATGGTCCTTTAAGAACTATTCACTGAAAGCATTTGAATCAAAAAGGACTATGGGATCCCAATGAGAATGCTTTTTTGAAGTTTTATTTTAAGTCACAGCTGGACAACATTTTAATAATGTTTTTTTCATCGTTTTAAAAATAATGTTCTTATATTTTCACCAAGGCTACACATATTGTAAAAAAATATCTATATATTCTAATGTTATTCCAGATGCCTCCGAGCCCAGAGAAGTCGACAGCACTTCTGGACACTGTTAACATAGGGCTTCCTTTTGGCACAGTACAGTTTTCACTGGCATTTGTGGATGTACGTATTGTGATACTTGACAAAGGTTTGCCAAAGTAGTCCTGAGCCCATGTGGTGATATCGCTTATAGATGAATGAGGAAAAAAAGCAAAAATGCAATGACACTTTTACCATTCTATAAGTTTTTAAAAAAAATCATCTTTATAATACTTTATAATCTTATTTACAGTCAAAGATGTAATTAATTACTAATTACATCATTAACATGTGCATTTATTTTCTAATTGCTTTGAAAAGTAACTTAGTTACTCAATAAGTAACTTTTGAATTTATGTACATTATTTAAGGCAAGTACTTTATAAGTACCTGTAATTAAATTACCTCAAAATGAAAAGCAATTCCTTAGTTTACTTTTTCATGTGGACAAATAATTTAACTACAGTAACTAGTTACATTGTGACTAATTACAAATACTGCTTATGTAACAATTTTAATCTTCTATTTTATTTGTAACGGTAAAGCTCTAATTTAGAGATTTTTTTTTTTTTAAATCAACAATTATTCCAATTTAAAATATCTGTTTCCTATTTAAATAAATTGTAAGTGTATTTCATTTCTGTTTTTAAAGGTGAATTTCCACATTTTCAGTGTAGTGTCTGTCATATGATCTTGTTGTCATATGATTATTGTTGGTGCTTATTTATTAATAATGGTGCTCATTTATAATGACTATGTTTTGCTAACTAAATATTTTTGTGGGAACTGATTCATTTATATCTCAGAAGTATGTGATAAATAGACAACGAAAGAGAAAAGAATCTCTCTGAAAAATAAATAGGCTAATTTATAATATAAATTAACCACTTTTGATCAATATACATAACATAAATTATATAATTTAAGATACACTACATTTTAAGACAAAAAATGACAATAAGATGTTTCTGAGCACCTAATGACCAAGTTGGAACGATTTTAATTTTAATAGCCAGCCATATATTGCAAAATGACTACATATATTCAAATCAAAAACAGGATTTTATAAAAAATTATAATTAATTATAGCTCACAGTATTACGCTTGGTAATAGGAGTCTTCTTCCAGTAAAAGAAATCTTAATTATTCCAATTCCTTATAAATAT
>CAIGQV010016226.1:3263295-3276140 GCA_903798115.1 Danio jaintianensis | reverse complement strand
TACTTAAATGTTTAGTGAGTAAACGCAATGGTTTTACGAAAGTACTTAAATTTTTAGTGAAGCAATGGTTTTACGAAAGTACTTAAATGTTTAGTGAAGCAATGGTTTTACGAAAGTACTTAAATGTTTAGTGAAAGCAATAGTTTTACGAAAGTACTTAAATGTTTTGTGAGTGAAGCAATAGTTTTACGAAAGTACTTAAATGTTTAGTGAGTAAACGGAATAGTTTTACGAAAGTACTTAAATGTTTAGTGAGTAAACGGAATAGTTTTAAGAAAGTACTTAAATGTTTAGTGAGTAAACGCAATGGTTTTACGAAAGTACTTAAATGTTTAGTGAGTAAACGGAATAGTTTTAAGAAAGTACTTAAATGTTTTGTGAGTGAACGCAATAGTTTTACGAAAGTACTTAAATGTTTAGTGAAGCAATGGTTTTACGAAAGTACTTAAATGTTTAGTGAGTAAACGCGATAGTTTTAAGAAAGTACTTAATTGTTTAGTGAAGGCAATAGTTTTACGAAAGTACTTAAATGTTTAGTGAACATAATAGTTTTATGAAAGTACTTAAATGTCTTGTGAGTGAAGAAATAGTTTTACGAAAGTACTTAAATGTTTAGTGAGTAAACGCAATAGTTTTACAAAAGTACTTAAATGTTTAGTGAAGCAATAGTTTTAAGAAAGTACCTAAATGTTTTGTGAGTGAACGCAATAGTTTTACGAAAGTACTTAAATGTTTAGTGAGTAAACGCAATAGTTTTACGAAAGTACTTAAATGTTTAGTGAGTAAACGCAATGGTTTTACGAAAGTACTTAAATGTTTAGTGAGTAAACGCAATGGTTTTACGAAAGTACTTAAATGTTAAATGAACGCAATAGTTTTATGAAAGTACTTAAATGTTAAGTGAACGCAATAGTTTTATGAAAGTACTTAAATGTTTAGTGAAGCAATGGTTTTACGAAAGTACTTAAATGTTAAGTGAACGCAATAGTTTTATGAAAGTACTTAAATGTTTAGTGAACGCAATAGTTTTATGAAAGTACTTAAATGTTTAGTGAACGCAATAGTTTTATGAAAGTACTTAAATGTTTAGTGAAGCAATGGTTTTACGAAAGTACTTAAATGTTTAGTGAACGCAATAGTTTTATGAAAGTACTTAAATGTTTAGTGAAGCAATGGTTTTACGAAAGTACTTAAATGTTTAGTGAACGCAATAGTTTTATGAAAGTACTTAAATGTTTAGTGAAGCAATAGTTTTAAGAAAGTACCTAAATGTTTTGTGAGTGAACGCAATAGTTTTACGAAAGTACTTAAATGTTAAGTGAACGCAATAGTTTTACGAAAGTACTTAAATGTTTAGTGAAGGAAATAGTTTTACGAAAGTACTTAAATGTTTTGTAAATGCAGTAGTTTTACGAGAGTATTTAACGTTTTGTGAGTAAACTATCAGTCATTTAAGGAGTGGCTATCAGTCCAATAGGGCGGGGCTATCAGGGCGTGTCTCTTTTCTGCTCTGCCTTTATCCATTCTTCATCCAGTCTTTCTTCATTTTGTTAGCAACGCCCATCTTACAATGATCCAATCAGTTCCCAAAAAATGAAATCGTGCTCCGCCCTACATTTTCTAATCATTTCAGGTCTGTTTTAAGGTGATGTACATCACGCTAGCAGAAAAAAGGACAATCTTAACTTCCGTTTCATAGCAGCTCTGCATGTTATTTACATTTTTCTTTTTCAGTCTGTTTTACAATATATTGTGTGTCTGCAATTCCCAGCACAAACCATGAGAGGGAACTTGAAAACTCTTGAGCACACACACACACTCACCTGAAGTGATAAGTGCCTTCTCTTTGCCCAAAACCACTGCCAGGAACGAGACAGATGCCGGTCTCTTCCAGAAGTTTCATGCAGTAGAACATGTCTGGAGACTGACCCTTCACCTGGATTCACACACACACACACACGCACACGCACACACACACACACACACCACCACCACCAATGATTAAGTCAAGTAAATAATACCAGCAGCAAACATAAAGAGCATGTGCCAGACACCGACCTTGGCTTCGCTGATGGCGCGCTCAGGCAGGGTGATTCGGGGGAAAGAGTACATGGCTCCCTGCACTGGGTTACAGCTGATGCCTGGCACTGTGTTCAGAATCTGCTCCGTCAGTTTGGCTTTTTCAGCCAAGGCACTGAGAACGGCCGTCCGCTCCTGCCAGCACAGAGGAAGAGCACTGAATCAGTGGAGAAGACTGGGAGACCAGCCACTGGGAGAAATAGACAGCCTTTTCAGCAGAAACTGAAGAAACACTACAACAGCAAAAAAAAGCAGTTTGACAAACCACCTGTAGAAAACGGCCTCTTTTCCTCTCCATATGCACCAGACACTTTCCGACAAACACTCCGTAACAAGAACTCAATAATAATAATTACTATTATTATAATATTATAAAAAGTATATGTATATATATATATATATATATTTATACAACAGTTCTGTCTGGTTCTCGAATCTGATTGGCTGATAGCCATGCGATATTCCCCAATAACAGCACTCGTACAGCCTCTTCACCCTTCTGTATTACTCCGCCCACATAGAGTGACAGCTGATTAATAGACTCACTACAGTTTGACAAATATTGCAGCTGTTGGACAACATAATGTACTTTTGAGGCTTCGGAGATCAGCACGTTTGCGGCCATCAGCCTGTCATTCTGAGCAGAGCAAAGGTGGTTGACGTTCCGCCGCAAGACAGAGACCGCATAATAAGTCCTTAGGGGAGAAAAACTCAACGTAAATTTCAAATTACAGCAGAACAAATGATTACAGAACAGGTAAGTGACATTCTCTCTCTCTTTTGTATGTTGCGGTGCTGTATTTATACTATAGTAATCTGCTAGTGTTTGCTTTGCTTTGACGTTTTCAGGGTTAATTATTGTGATATCCCGATTGCAACAGAGAAATACTGGGAGATATCTCTGTAGTCTGATGGCATGTCATTCAGCCTTATAATCTTAAAATGTGAGCAAAATTACCTGTTTTGTCATCACTTTAGACATTACGCTAGAGAATTATTCAAATACTAGCTCTAAAGTGACGCTGGTGAAGTAGCAACGGTTTCTGCTGTTCTGAAGTCAGCTGCAGATGTGAATGAATGGTGGAGGAAAGTAGTTCCTCATACAAAAGGATTTTTGAGACTCTCCATGTTTGATTTTCTTTTTTATATACATAATTTTGCCGTCGAACTGTTGTATAAATGCAATATCACACTCATAGCAGTGCGATATGGCTGTATATCGTCACTGGTGGGGGGCACTAAAGGCTGATTTATACTTTTGCGTCAAACGCACACGTATGCTCCGGCACAGCCTACGCGTGGTCGCATAGCCCTCGCCGTGGCCGTCAGCGACGTTGACGTGCACCTCTCGAAAAATGTAACTACACGTCGCAACGATGCGTAGCGCAAGCTCTGTGATTGGTCGGCTTAGTAGCGCTGTCGAGTGTGGGCGGAGGTGAGAGCCATGCGAGCCCGATGGAGCGAGTGTTTACAAGTGTGGAGTCCCGTGAAGGAGGTCCAGATGGAAACTGTTGTTTTGTGTTTACCTTATGATTAAAGTTGTTGCACGTCCGCCGGTTCCCGCCTTTTTCTCGTTCAGAAAAAACAAAACACCAGCGAAGAAACTCGACACAGAGGAACATAAACACCAACTGCCAGCTAGCGTTTCGGAAGTGTTATTGCAGAGCAACACAAAGAGCATGCAGAAGTATAAATGCACAGCTACGCGCATTGCATGCGCAGTGGGTCACGCCGATCACTCGACGGAGAAGTATAAACCAGGCTTTAGGCACTCGGCACTCTGCAGCCTCGAGCCAATGCACACCTCCCACCAGTGCCGATATACAGCCATATCGCACTGCTATTTGTGTGATATTGCTCATATAGACATTTACATTTAGTCATTTAGCAGACGTTTTTGTCAAAAGCAACTTATAATGGTGTATATCCACATGGACTTTTAATTTTCAGTCAGCCAGCCCAAGTGCTTTCAGTGAACTGTCACACCATAACAAAATCGCCATGTTTAAGATCTGATTTCTTTAAAAATCAGTGATCTTCACTGCCTGATTGATATAAGATATAAAGTGGGTCTCAGACCGGACAAGAAACTCTGCATTAAATTCCATTGTTCCGTGCTGTGCCTTTAAAATATGGACATTTATTTTACCCCAGTATTTTCAATGGAGTTTCCGTGCTAGCCTGCAGCTACTGACGACACTAGCGTTTACATAGTCTTTCATCTTGTTTTACGCTTGAACAACTAAATGAGTGCTTAACTCTATTTAACCTATTGTGTTTTAATTAAATTATAACATTGGTGCTGTAAAAGGAACCTTGTAATTGACAACCGTAATTGAAAATAGTCAATTTATCCTTTCACCAGAAGTTTACTGTGGCTGCAAAACACTAGCTGTGCATATAGCCCATTGAGAAGGCATTCAGCAATTCAACAAGAAAAGGAAATACAAACAAGTGCTAATTATACAAAGAAACTGTTAGTGCTCAGAGAATTAAGTGCTAGAGTAAGGAGAGAAGTGTGTTTCTACAGGTGGGTTGTCAAGCCCACTCACCTATGTGAGGCACACTCAGAATTGCACACCCATACACATTAACAGAGAGGCCAATACAGCTCACAAAACGGTGAAATATCGTTACAATTTTGAATAATATAAAAAATAGATATTTTTTACATTATAAATGTATTTATATATTAAACAGAAATGTATATATTTACATATAAATCTAACGTAAGACTTGTCATGACATCTACACATCTATATATTGCTGCTGATGATTTCAAGTGCTTCCTTTATCCTCATTTGTAAGTTATTGCATGGATAAACGCATGTGCTAAATGAATACAAAATAAATGTAAATGGATGTCTGTTTGTCCTATTGAAGACAGGAAGAGAAAAGCACCTGCATGAAGCTCTGGTAGGACGGTTCTCCAGGCTGAGGAGAGTTGACCACTAGGTCCATGAGGGCTTGTCCAGGCGCAGGAGGACACAAGCGCACCGACACCAGCTTAGTGAGCTGAGCTTTTACATCCAGGTCCATGTTGATGACCTCCATGTATCCACCTCGAAAACCACACCTAAAGAGAGGGTGTTCGTCAGAGTATGTTAGAGAACAAGTGTGTTATATTGATTGGATGAACTATTGAAATTTAACATTATTGCATTGTTTTCTTCAGGGTGTAAAATAGTTATTTTATTACTATTTATTAGAATCAGAAAGAGCTTTATTGCCAGGTATGTTCACACATACGAGGAATTTGTTTTGGTGACAGAGCTTCTACAGTGCAACAGAATTACAGAGACAGGACAAAAAACAGATAATAAATATATTCTAAAAATAAACGTAATAGTGAATGCAGTAATAGTGAATGCGTATTAAATATTAGTTGCATTCCAAATGATATAATATACACTTATATGCTGTATACTAGGGATGTAACGATTCACAGTGAGCCCGTTGAAAGTCAATTCAAATATGTGACGATTCAAACCGGTAGAAATGTTGAACGAATAGCGATACATGTTTTGAACAGAGGGGGCGCTGTGTTTACAGGCGCAAACTCGCTTTACCTGCACATCAGCGGTGAGCAAGAGGTGTGGCGGCAGAAATGACAGCAGTGAGGTGCGCCAGACAAACTGTGCAAATACTGCAAAAACACGTTTACTTACACTAACAGAACAACGAATATGATGCACATAAACCGTCAGCACAGTGAAAAACTACTGTCACAGACGTCTATACACAAAAACACTATTAATAAGCCAAACCACGGGGACCGGATGATTTGCAGCTCTGCTTGCTCCAACGAGTGCTACAGAGATCACACGGTGCATCAGTGTTTTCATAGCGAAAGTGTGAAGATGTTTTTCAGACTGACAGAGAAAGTTGTTCTGTTACAGAACCAGGTATTAGATTATTTTTACCCTTTTCTCCTTTTCAAATTTGTTTATGCATATTCTAATAATTTGCTTATTATTATTACTGAATATTTAAAAATGTTCAAGATTATCTCTTCTTAAGTGCATCACACTGATACTTATACTAATTAATTATACAAGTAATAATAATTATTCACCTTCATAATCATGTTCAACTTCTGTCTCTATCCTACTATATAATTAGTAATTTTATAATCAGTATTTGATGCCAGTGGCCAGTCCCTGGAGCAGAGGGGGTTATTGACCACCTCTGTACACACTGCTCTCTGCTTTAGGAAAGGCTTTCCTCTCCACACCAGCCGTCTCAGTCCCCAGTGAAAGAGTTTTTTCATCAGCAGGTACATTTATACATTTATATTAATTCCTTCATTCATTTTCTTTTCGGCTTAGTCCCTTTATTAATCAGGGGTCGCCACAGCGGAATGAACCGCCAACTTATCCAGCATATGTTTTACGCAGTGGATGCCCTTCCAGCTGCAACCCATCACTGGGAAAATGTATATTAATATATAGGTATATTTATACATTTGTACATTTATTTAGTAGTACATTTGTAAATGTGCAAAGACCTCAGCTTATGCCAGAAAACACAGATATGCTGATATTTCTTTTTAAAAATGTAAAATCCCAGCAAAGTCACAGTTTTAGTTTGTTTATATTGAGTCTTCTTTAGGTTGTATTGTTCTTTTTTTTATTTATTTTTAAAATAGCTATTTAGTTATGGCAGAAAATATATTATTTTGCCAAAAATGTGCAGCATTTAAGGAAAAAAATGAAAGGGCTCTTGTTCACCTTAAATTTGTTTCAAATAATTTAGTTAAAAAAATTTGTGACTAAATCGTATCGTGAGATTAGTATCGTGAGACTAGTATCTTACCTCGTGAGTGAGGTGAATCGTTACATCCCTACTGTACACTTATGCACTTATACACTCAACTAAGTAGTGTGAGTTTAGTGTCATCCCAAATGGGACACTAATGTTTTTTTACTGGCCAAAAATTCCCCCCAAAAAGGGGACCTGTTATGCAAATGTCACTTTTATAAGGGGTTTAAACACAGTTGTGTGGCAGCAGTCTGTGAATATAAGAAGCTTTTAAATGGTAAAAATATATTAATTGTATTTTTTATAATCAAACTTGATAAAAACAGTCTGCAGAAACACTTTGATTGACATTCTCCCTTTGTACGTGTCATCAGAGTGGGAAAGCCCCGCCCACTAGTGACCATCTCTCCCTCATTAGCATAGGATGTTAGTCTTGTTTTTGAATCTGCCACTATGCTGACACACAGGCATTTGTAGCTCCGCCCTCTTTTGAAAAGAGCACAATCTCATTTGAATTTAAAGCGACAGTCACCAAAACAGTACAATTACGATCAAAGCCTAAAAGGGTCAGTTTCAAAGAGTTATAAAACATTAATTGTGTGGTATTTTGAGCTGAAACCTCACATACACACTCTAGAGACATTTATCTTACACTATGTAAAAAGAGGTATAATAGGTCCCCTTTAAAGTCTGTCTTTAAAGTTACAATGTTTGTTTTGCTAGCTCACATTGTTATTCTTAAGGTGAATAATGAATCAGTGCAAGTTTATCCACTGACAGCATGTTTGCTTTGGTAATTTTCAATGAAAGTCTGGTCATTTGTGTTCTGTGTTTTTTGTGTTTTGAGTTTTGGTCCTTCTGTTGATGTCAACCTGAGGGTTTCCATAGCAACTGCATATTAATATCACCTCTTTACTGTTAGTTTGCTGTGATTGTAAGTCCTTTTTATTTTTTCTGTGCATTAAAGTACAACATCAGCCTTTTATCATGTGATATACTGTTTCACACATTGATTCCTCAAGGAGAAATCTGCTAAGAAATGATACTCACTCTCCCATGTAGCACTTGGAAGTGGAGTGAAATGAAGCCAGCTCTACTTTTTTGGAGTACTCGGGACCCATCTCAAACAGCACTTTCTTGAAGGAGTGAAACTCACAGCCCTCGGCGTACACATTGTCCTGATAGACCTATAAAGCACATATGTAGGTAGAGAAGAGTGTATGAAATACATTACAATACGATACAATACAAGTTAAGCTTTTAATAGATCTCAAAAGAAGTGTGCAAGTCTATATGCCTGTACAGTAGAGGCTGCTACTAGCTACATATAGTGTTATTTTACACAAATTTTGCAAACATTTACCAGTATTAACTCACCTCATCAAAGTTGGCGGTTCATTCCACTGTGGTGACCCCTGATTAATAAAGGGACTAAGCCGAAAAGAAAATGAATGAATGAATGAACTCACCTCATCAGCCATTAGAAAGAGGTTTTCTTTGGCTGCAAATTGGATTACATCTTCAATACACTGTCTGCTTTGTACCTGACCTGTTAAAATAAGAAGCCATATTTTACAATATCAGTTATATGAAACGAGAAGAAAAATAAAGGCAGGTTTAATGATTTTTACACTATTTATAATATTTTTGTTTGATTATACAAGGGGTTTTAAAACTTGTGTCTGAGGCCCCCTAGAGGACTGTTTAGGAAAAAAACATAAAATGTAAAATTAATTAATTCATTCATTTTCTTTTCGGCTCAGTCCCTTTATTAATCAGGGGTCGCCACAGTGGAATGAACCGCCAACTTATCCAGCATATGTTTTACGCAGCGGACGCCCTTCCAGCCGCAACCCATCACTGGGAAACACCCATACACTCTCATTCACACATACACTACGGACAATTTAGCTTACCCAATTCCCCTATAGCGCATGTGTTTGGACTGTGGGGGAAACAGGGGCACCCGGAGGAAACCCACGCCAACACAGGGAGAGCATGCAAACTCCACACAGAAATGCCAACTGGTCCAGCTGGGACTCGAACCAGCGACCTTCTTGCTGTGAGGCGACAGCGCTACCCACCGCGCCACCCAAAATGTAAAATTAATTTAAAATAATTTATAAATACTTGAATTAATAAAAGAAAAAAGTCAAATTTAAGTTCTAAAATAATTGTACAAATGAATACAAGAAGTATGAATATTGAGGATTTAAGAAAATAGAAGTATTGTTTTTTAATCTATATTTATATACAATAAAATTCATTCATTCATTCATTTTCTTTTCGGCTTAGTCCCTTTTTTAATCTGGGGTCGCCACAGCGGAATAAACCGCCAACTTATCCAGCATATGTTTTACACAGCGGATGCCCTTCCAGCTGCAACCCATCACTGGGAATACAATAAAATTGTAAATAAATAAATATTTTAATAAATAAACTGTTTTCAAGGTTGATAATAATAAATTGTTGCTTTTTTGAGCAGCAAATCATCACATTTGAATGATTTCTGAAGATGACGTGAAACTGAAAACTGGAGTAATGATGCTGAAAATTCAGTTTTACTGTTGCATAAATAAATTGTAAATGTAATTTAAATAACAAAAAATACAGGGCAAGCAGTGGCGCAGTGGGTAGCATGTTCGCCTCACAGCAAAAAGGTCGCTGGTTCGAGCCTCGGCTGGGTCAGTTGGCATTTCTGTGTGGAGTTTGCATGTTCTCCCTGTGTTAGCGTGGGTTTCCTCCAGGTGCTCCGGTTTCCCCCACAGTCCAAGTGTAAGCTAAATTGTGTGAATTAGAGTGTATGGGTGTTTCCCAGTGATGGGTTGTATCTGGAAGGGCATCCGCTGCGTAAAACATATGCTGGATAAGTTGGCGGTTCATTCCGCTGTAGCAACCCCAGATTAATAAAGGGACTAAGCTGAAGAGAAAATAAATGAATGAATAACAAAAAATACACACATAAAATAATAAGATTTCTGCTGTTTTTTGGATCAAATAAATGGCTTCTTTTAAACCAAAAAAATAAAGCATTCAAATCTTAATGCTAAATATTGCTAAAATGCTAAATAAAATGCTCAAATCTAAACATTTAATAAGTTTTAAAATATTGAGCACTATGACTTCACGCATCACATATATTTATACTTTATTAATATATTTATTTTTCTTTACAAATAACATAAAAATATATACAATTATTATGCACGGTGATTTAAAACGAATACCACAACTTTGAAAATCGAGAACTCTGCAAAGAAGAAAAGGAGAGCTTTCTGGCGTCGATTTAAGGAAGCTCTGAAGCTTGAAAAAACTTTAAGTACTCTTCACATTGATTAATTACCCAAGGTTCTGTCATGTTTCTTTGATTAAATACAGATTTTCACAGCTGTGGTATTCTTTTTGAATCACCCTGTATAATCATACAAAAAGGGTTTTATGCATTTATTACTGTTCTGTAAAATGCAGTGCATCACTACTGACTTTTTAACTTTCAAGCACATTACATCATGACATTCTGAATTCTTGCTAGAGCCCAAATTTAGGCCCAAAGGTCTCAATTAAGCTCTTATTAAGGACATTGTTTTGTTGAATCAAGTCCTTTTTGTGTGTGTGTGTTCAGATGGCAAATTTAGAAAAAGTTGCCAAGTCTCGAACTGCTCAGATTAAAGAAACTAATAAAAATTGTAAATTATTCTGCACCCAAAATGTCCTCTAGGTGTTTGATTTCTCAGTCATCATTTAAAGGAGAGCTAATATGCAAAAATCCCTTTTATAAAGGGTTTTAACAAAGTTGTGTGGCAACGCTTTGTGAATATAAAAAGCTTTTAAATGGTAAAAATATATTAATTGTATTTTTTATAATCACACTTGATAAAAACAGTCTGCAGAAACACTTTGATTGACATTCTCCCTTTGCACGTGTCATCAGAGGGGGAAAGCCCCACTCATTAGCGATTATCTCTCCCTCATTAGCATAGGACATTAGTCTTATTTTTGAATCAACCACTATACTAAAACATAGGCATTTGTAGCTCCGCCCTCTTTTGTAAAGCGCACAAGCTCATTTGAATTTAAAGCGACAGTCACCAAATTGACACAATTAGGATCAAAGCCTAAAAGGGTCAGTTTCAAAGAGTTATACAACATTATTCATGTGGTATTTTGAGCTGATACTTCACATACACACTCTAGGGACACCAGAGACTTATTTTACATCTTGTAAATAAGGGCATAATAGGTCCCCTTTAAGGCAGTGGTTCTTAATTCTGGTCCTCGGCCCCCCCTCCCCACCCTGCACATTTTGTATGTCTCTCTTATTTGACACACAAGGCTCAGTTCATGGAGCTCTCTGTTAATGAGCTGATGATCTGAATCAGGTGTGTTAAGTAAGGAAGACATACAAAATGTGCGGTGTGGGGGGGCCCAAGGACTGCAATTGAGAACCACTGCTTTAAGGGAAGGATTTGTTGTACCGGTGGGGTTTCCGGGGTTGATGATGCACAGGACTCGAGGGTTGCAGTGTTTTCTGGCCGCCTGTAGAGAGCGCTGCAGTTCACTGATGTCCAGACTCCAGCACTTCTCCTCATTCAGGTAATAATTGACTTGAATGGCCCCCAGCTCTGCTATAGATGCCGAGTACAGAGGATACTGAGGGATAGAGATCATCACTCCGGTGCGTGAAAGACCTTCTCCAGTGGTCAGCAACTTCAGAATGGTCTGAAATAAAACAACAACAATGTGAGAAATCAGGCTGTCTATTTCTTTAATACTCAGTGTAAAGAGTCTGCTTATGAACTGATATATGTAATAATAAAAATACTGGATATAGAAGAGGTGGACAGTATCTTTATCTGCCATACTGGAGTATTAGTAGTAGTATTTTATGTTTAATCGCCATACCAGCTTATGCAAACAAACGTATTAAACATTTAACAACATATCATAAATAGAATGCACAACAAAAAACTAATATGTTATACAAATCAAATTGAACAGAGATCAAATGATAAAGAATTAAATAGACACAACTTTACATGATGTTCATTGCATGTACTTTTGATTAAAAAAACCACCATTTTTTCCTTTGTCCTGATAAAAACATCTGACTCATAACATTAAAAGTTGGCCAACCCACAAAAGTATTTTGCAGAATAACCAACTAACAATTTTAGGTTCTAAAACATTCCTTTAACATTCCCATTAAGTTATATAATGCTTTTAAATAAAAACATAGTTTTTTAGACACTGTATTATTTATTTTGGGTTATAAGAACGTTATGTCATTAAGTTTTTGGTCTCATGTTATATTAATTTATTTAAAATGTTTAAAGTGTTTTAAAATGTTTTTAGAACATTCCATCTGCATTATAGTAATGAAAACGTTTGCTGTTAATCACAATTTAATGGCGTAAACTCATGCGATTAATCTTGATTCAATGCCGAAAATTCATATGATTTATTGTAATTAAAAGCAGGAAACTCATGCAATTGATCACAATTAAATAGCGAACACTTGTGTGATTAATCAAGATTAAATGCAGAACACTCATTCGATTAATCTTGATTGAATACAGAAACTCATGCTATTTATTGTAAAATGCAGAAAACTCATGTGATTAATCGAGATTAAATGCAGAAAGCTTGTGCAATTGATCACGATTAAATTCAGAACACTTGTGTGATTAATAGAGATTAAATGCAGAAACTCATGCTATTCATTGCAATTAAATGCAGAAAACTAATGCGGTTAATCACGATTAAATGCGGAAAACTCACACGATTAATAGTGCTTTAATGCAGAAAATTCATGCTGTTAATTGTGATTGAACGCAGAAACTCATGTAATTAATAATGCTTAAATGCAGAAAACTTATGCGATTAATCATGATGAAATGGCAAAAACAATTATAATAATCTTGTGCGATTAATCACGATTCAATGCTGAACGCTTGTGCAATTAATCACGACTAAAAAGCAGAACTCTCATGTAATTAATCCCGATT
>CAIGQV010016226.1:3210935-3254422 GCA_903798115.1 Danio jaintianensis | reverse complement strand
CAATGCTAATGCTAATTAGTTTACTGGTGTGTGGGGATTGTTTTCAGTGCATTTATTGCCAGTGTTGGGGGTAACGCATTACAAGTAACACGAGTTGCATAATACAGTGTTCCCTCATTATTCGCGGAAGTTACGTTCTAAGAATAACTCGCGATAGGCGAAATCCGCGAAGTAGTCAGCTTTATTTTTAGATGTTTTAAGGCTGTAAAACCCCTCACTGCACACTTTATACACTTTTCTCAGACACGCATTAACATCTTCACACTTTTCTCTCTTGTTGAAACACTCTCAAAGTTCAAACTTTCCTAGAAAAATAAGTCCAGTGTTATAGAATGAAACCAAAGATCAAAACCTGTTGTCAGGCGCAAACATTCATCGCTGTCAGCAAACGGTTCATAAAGCTTTTTAGCATCTGTGCGGATAATGTCGGCATCCAGCGTAATGTTCTTTATCCTGCAGTCACTGATCCACACAGCTAAAGCAGACTCCATCCCTAAGGGGGTCACACACTGGATGCGCCGCGCACATGACAGTTGGAAGTAACACACACCGGATGTGCACATTCGCATGTTATTTCAAATGAAATTATACAGATGGCGCTCTGTGGTGCGGCAGAAATATGAACAGTGTCCTGCGTCGTAGCTGGGCACCGCAGACAGCTGTCGACTTGCGGTGCTGGTGTGTTCCCTGTTATAAAACTATGTTTACAATTCTAAAATGCACGGCACAGCGTGGAGCAGCACATCCGGTGTGCGACCCCCTTTACGATGGTCTTGCTGCGGACAGTTACAACCCTTTTTGCATCCTTGTCACACTGCTAGCGATCGGAGATTTATGTTAATTTAGCAAGCTGAACGCATTCGGTAGTGAGACACGGAGGAGATTGATTGGCAATGGCCTACAGCCAATCAGGACGCAGAACACAATGCGTTGTCAAAAAAATAAAATAAAAAAATAAACATGTCAAATTGCACTAAAAAAAATATGCGAAACTGCGAGGCCACGAAAGGTGAACCGTGTTATAGTGAGGGACCACTGTAATGTTACTTTTTAGTTTAACTAATTAGCTTTAAAACAGGGGTCACCAATCTCGGTCCTGGAGGGCCGGTGTCCCTGCAGGGTTTAGCTCCAACTTGCCTCAACACACCTGCCTGGGTGTTTCAAGTATACCTAGTAAGACCTTGATTAGCTTGTTCAGGTGAGTTTGATTAGGGTTGGAGCTAAAATCTGCAGGACACCGGCCCTCCAGGAACAAGTTTGGTGACCCCTGCTTTAAAACAATAAATTGCTGAGTTAAAATTAACGTAGTCACAAGAGGTATGCTAATGCTAATACCAATACTGTGAAAAACTTAAACATAATTTGAGAAATATTTGAAAAAGAATAACAATTTCGCTAATGCTAATTAGTTTACTGGTGTGTGGGGATTGTTTTCAGTCTATTCATTGCCAGTGTTGGGGGTAAGATATTACAAGTAACGCGAGTCGCAATAAGTGAAGTTTATTTATAAACTAATTTCGAGAGGAGCACGTGCTTATGATTGCTTGCGGCTGGTCCCGCATTATCCAATTTATGATTCACCAATCAGATGATTCCTAAGCCACTATAAATACCCTAAGTTCCATATAACAGCCATCTTTGTTTTGAGGAATCCCCCCTTCCACCCCTACTCCTCCTCCTTTCCTAGATGGGTGACACGGTGGCCCAGTGGTTAGCACTGTTGCCTCACAGCAAGAATGTCACTGGTTCTAGTCCAAGCCAGCCGACGTTTCTGTGCGGAGTTTACACGTTCTCCCCGTGCTCACGTGGGTTTCCCCCGGTTTCCACCCACCATCCAAAAATATGCAAACTTAAGTTAATTGACTAATCCAAATCGGCACCATAGACATGCACCTAGTAAGTAGTTATCTCTTAAGCGCAATCATTATCTGTTCATTAGCTACTACAGCAGGGGAGTTCTCGAGATCTACCTGAGCTCAAACTCCCCTCTCGCCTTGCAAACGGAAGGGAGCCCCGCGCTTGAGTATCTTACGTGCTCAGGGCTCTCTCCCAAGACAGCATGCCAAACAAGCTTTATAATCAATCATCAGCTAAGTGTGAACTCTTAAAAAAAGTATAGTAAAAAATAGTAAAGTAATGCATTACTTTTTTAAAAATGTAATGCGATTTAAGGCTGATTTAAACTTCTGCGTCAAGTGCACGCGTATGCTCCGGCGCAGCCTTCGCGCGGTCGCATAGCCCTCACCATGGCTGAAGGCTGATTTATACTTCTGCGTCAGGCGCACACAGTAGCAAGCTCTGTGATTGGTCAGCTTGGTACCGTGACAAGCGTAGGCGGAGCTGAGAGCCGCAAACCTGATGGAGCGAGTGTTTACAAGTGTGAAGTCCTGTGAAGGAGCTCCAGATGGAAACTTTTGTTTTGTGTTTACCTTATGATTAAAGTTTAAAAGCCGGTTCCCGCCTCTGAATGAGCGAGTTTTAGCTACTTGTAGCGTTCAGAAAAAACAAAATACTTTACGCAACCTTTTTTTCACAGTACCTTGTTTTTTTAGCTGCTTTTTAGTTTTATTAATTCGCTTTAAAAAATAAATAGCTGAATTAAAACTAACGTAGTCGCATGAGGTATGCTAATGCTAATACTGTGAAAAACTAATTCTCGGTTCATGAGCAGCTAATAATTTTGACGTTAACTGTACATTAGGGATGCTAATGCTAATACTTATTCATTCATTCATTTTCTTTTCGGCTTAATCCCTTTATTAATCTGGGGTCGCCACAACAGAATTAACCGCCAACTTATCCAGCATATGTTTTACGCAGCGGATGCCCTTCCAGCCGCAACCCATCACTGGGAAACACCCATACACACTCATTCACACACATACATACACTACGGACAATTTAGCTTACCCAATTCACCTATAGCACATGTCTTTGGACTGTGGGGGAAACCGAAGCACCCGGAGGAAACCCACACCAACACGGGGAGAACATGCAAACTCCACACAGAAATGTCAACTGACCCAGCCGAGGCTCAAACCTGCGACCTTCTTGCTGTGAGGCGACAGCGCTACCCACTGCGCCACCATGTCACCACTAATATAATACTAATACTAATAATTGTAATCCTAATAGTAATACTAAAAAAAAGTTCCAAAAGCCTCAACAACTTTCAAAAGTAACTTTCCCCAACACTGTGTATTGCGTGCTTGACCAGAAGATAACAAAATAATCAATGATCAGACTGAAGGAGAGAAAGTAGTATAGCCTATACAAACATTGAATGTAAACACGGTCAAAGGGGAAAAAATCAATAAGATCTCTTCAATAGCTCAACTGTTGCTTCAGATGGCAATGAGATTAAATGGATTGGAGATGAACTTCATATGTGCCTGCTGTAGAGTTTCAGGCAAGAGTAACTAAAGCTCCTGCTCAGGACCTGCACATGACCAGCTTAAACCAGCTAAAGACCAGCTCATGACCTGCAACCATGCTTCAAAGCATATGGATAAGTACAGTATGGAAGTGGCTACTGGTTTCCAACACTCTTCAAATTGTCTTCTTTTGGTTCACCAGAAGAAAGAAACTTAAACAGGTTTAAAAGAAGCGAGTAAATGATGACAATAATAAAAAATAAATAAAATAAAATAAAAAATAAAGATAAAAATATATATATATATATATAAAATAAATAAAAACTAAATAAATATAAAATAATTAATTAATAAATAAATAAAATAAATAAATAAAAATAAAATAAATAATAAAATAAAGTAATATAAAATAAAATAGAATGAATGAATAAATAAATAAATAAAATAGAATAAAAATAAAATATAATCATGAATGACTGAATAAATAAAATAAAAAATAAAGATAAATAAATTAAATAATATAATAATATAATGCTTGAGCTCAATATAATATAACTTAATAATAAAATTAAATATATATATATATATATATATATATATATATATATATATATATATAATAAAAATAAATATATTAATTAAATAAAATATAAAAAAAGAAAATTAATTATTAAAAAAATTAAAATAAAATAAAATACAAATAAATAAATAAACTAATAAAATATAATCATGAATAACTGAATAAATAACATACAATAAAAATAATATATAATCATGAACGACTGAATAAAGTAAAAATAAAAAATTAAATAAAAATAGTAAATCATAGTAATAATAGTAAATAAACAAATAAAACTTTAAAAATGTAATATGTAAATGAATAATTCAAAAAATTAAATAAAAATAAAATAAATAAATACTAAAATAAAATAAATGAATGATTGAATAAATAAAAAATTAAAATTAAACAATTATACAAAAAATTTAATAAATGAATAACTAAACAAAATTACAACAAAAAAATAATCAAATTAAAACAAAATAAAATTAACAGAAATAACACTAACTTAATATATTCTTAAAGTGAATTAAAAATAATAAAAATTAAAAAGTTCTTGTCATCAGACACTAGAGTATCCAGCAAAGTGAGTGAAAAACATGCCAGGAATGATGTGATTCACCCTTTCTGTAGCTGCGGTCTTGTCGTTTGATAAATCTGTTTCTTAAATCAGCCCAGATGTGTGTAAGCAGGAGTTTTCTCAGTGTCAGAAAGTGAGATTGTTCACCTTAAAAGACGAGGCTGTTCTACAAACACAGATAATACTGTATGCTCATAAAATCATTTTACAGTACTGGCATTATGTCACAGTTGCAACACTGTAAAACAAAGAGGTCATAAAATGAATGTGATGAATGTGAACAGAACAGGTTTTTACATGAGCGGAGGAATGTGCTCCGTAGAGTTCAGTCTACAGTACGTTACATAATACTGTAAGAGTTAGAGAGAGAGCTGGATGCAAATGCAAATGCAGGGCCTAATAATCATTTCAAAAGGAGCAGTAACTGAAACAAGAAGGACCTGACCACTCACAATGGAAACAAATAGCAAATTATCAACAAGGACTAATGAGGGTTACAAGCAGGGTGCGAATCACAGGGGGGTTTGAGCCCCCTATTTAACACTTTATCCACCCCTAAAGGACTTAAAAACAACATGTATGGGGGAGTCAGCCCTTTAAATAGTCAGAAATAGTTTACTTTGATTTGTATCTTTAAAAAAAATGTTGATAACTAAAATAATTAGTGCTGTCAAACAATTAATCGCAAACAAAATGTAAGTTTGTATTTACATAATGTGTGTGTGTACTCACAGTGTAAACATTTTGCAAAAATAAATAAATATATATATATAAATATAATTCAAAACCAAAATATTTACATATATTTATTTACAAATAATCAATGTTAAATATAAATAACAAAATAAATTATAATAAATATAATAAATAATAAATATACAAATTACTAACATCTTATCAAATATATAAATGTTGGTGCATATATATGCATGCATACAAATAAATAAATATGCACAGTATATATTTATATATATGATAAAAGCTTTTATTTACATTATCTTTTACTTTGGATGGGATTAATCGTGATTAATGTTTTGACAGCACTAAAAATAATAGATCATTTAAATATACATGTGATTACACCTTCAACGATTCATACCATTGTGAATGCAGGAAATATTCATTCAGAATCATTCAGTAGAGCACCAAAAGACAACATAAGTATTTAGTTAGACAGTTTTTTGTAAAATATAGGTGTTTAGCCTAAAAGTACAGTAAAACTAGGTGCATAGTTTGTATTGTAATAGACACCAAAGCTAGCACATGGAATTTAAACAGTAAAATATGTGCAATCTTTAATCCATTCATTGGTGCAAGAATGCAAACTTTTTATATATATATATATATATATATATATATATATATAAAAGGTAAACCTTGTGATCACAAATATGCTGAAATAGCCAGTCAGAATACACACAATATCCCTCAAAAACGTCAATAAGTTTAATAAATTAGATGTAATTGAATTAAATATATACATTTGGTTAATTAAAGCATGTATTAAAACAAAATGAGCAAAATAATCTGCCAATGGGGTAAGCAAAATAATCTTATGTCAAAGTGAAAAACAAGATTATTTTGCTGACCCCATTCGAAGATTATTTAGCTTGTTTTAAGGAAAAACTCACTTAATATTGGCATATTATTTCTTATTTATGGCTATAATTTTTGCTTGTCTAGAAAATGCTTCTTGATTTAATAATGTTTAGATATTTGGACTAGAAACAAGACAAAAATCTATGTAAGAAAAGCCTTTTTTAATAATAAAATGACGGCTAGCAGCAATTAATTGAATTAAATATATAAATTTGGTTAATTAAAGCATGTATTACAAAAATTAAACATTAACGTAAATGTTGACCCCCCCCACCCCGATCATCAATATATAATTCGAAGCCTGGTTACAAGACAGAAATGAACCAATACAATATCACAACTAAATGTTATTATGTTAAAAGTTGACGATTTTGTACAAATGTATCTGTATGCTTTGACTTGTATTGTGAAAGTTGGAAAGCAAGCATGAAAGAGCACGGCTAAATGAAAACACTCAGAATGACACTGTATAAAGTCAGACAAACTAAACAACAACAGCAACAATCATTTACCATGAAAAGGACAGAACTGAATTAACCATCAAAGTCCGTTAAACAAGACCAAAACACAAAGAAACACAAAGAAACAGAATCATTACCCTCCACTTCACTGCGATATTTAAAGTTCAACCTGTCATATATTAATCCACCTCAAATCCAACTAACCAATATTTGCCGATAATCCTGTTATCACCGAAAGAGCATGTGTGGGTTATAAGAAACTGTGAATCTTATATGAATATGCACAGTATGTGAAGTTAAAGCAATGGTTCTCCCAAAATAAAGTTTGATATTTTTGGTCATGCGATCAATAGAAGTCTGTGCTCACCAAAACGGTCTCTTTTCAAGTTTTTAGTGAACTGTCCCTTTAAAACTCCCCAAACAAGTTTTGCATTGCTAACTAAAGTGGCAAATTTGGCTTAATAGTAAATTAATTTTCTGTTGACGATATTGATGTCAGTGTTTTTAGTAACACTTCACAACAAGGTTCAATTAGTTCATGTTACAACTGTTGAATTGGAGATGTTTTTTATTAGCTATAAAAAAAATAAAGAAAAACCTAGAAATTGCACACAGTTGTACACTGCACAGATAATCTATCCAAAGAACTTTCCAATGCCAAAATAATAAATCTTTATAAGAGTATTAAAAAAAATCCATTTGTTAATCTATAAAGGACAGAGCTGAATTAACCATCAAAGTCCACTAAACAAGACCAAAACACAAAGAAACAGAATCATTACCCTCCGACTTCACTGCGATATTTAAAGTTCAACCAATCAAGCTGTCATACATTAATCCACTTCAAATCCTACTAGCAAATATTTGCTGATAATCTTGTTGTTACCGAAAGAGCGTGTGTGGGTTTTAAGAAACTGTGAATCTTATATGAATACGCACGTAAGTGAAGATTAAGCGATGGTTCTCTAAAAATAAAGTTGAGGATTTTATTGAACTGTCCCTTTAAAACTCCCCAAACAAGTTTTACACTGCAGGATATTTTATACGACTGCAGGATATTTGTCAGAATTTGTCCAATTTTTCTTAATAGTAAATGATGTTTCTGTTGACAATGCTGATGTCTGTTTATTTAGTAACACTTTACAATAAGGTTCAATTAGTTCATGATATAACAGTTGAATTTCAATTGGAGATGTTTTTTATTAGCTACACTGTAAAACCTAACAGTGAAAATCACTAAATGAAATAAGTTAGTTAGTAATTTTTTTTTAAAGTTACTTTGACTCAATGAAAAAGAGTTATGGTAACTCATAAACTGATTATATTAAGCAGAACTCTAATCGAATGAGTTATGAATGAATTAATTATATTTTTTGTGTTAACTTAACTCTAATGCTAGAAGGAATACCAAACCATTTGAGTAGCTATCGAAGTTGTTTGGAAATTCGTTTAAGTTAATTGAACTAATAGTGATTTGATAACTGAACTTAAAATGTTTAAGTTACAAATACTCTAAAAGTTCGATGATATCAACACAAATGATATATGTGTATGTGACACAATATAAGTTTACAGTACTCAAACCATTTTGTTTCAAAACCTAAATGGTTTGCCGCAATCGGTTTCCTCAAACAGTTTGAGTTAACTTAATTTATCGGGTTTTATGGGTGTTTCCCAGTACTGGGTTGCAGCTGGAAGGGTGTCTGCTGCGTAAAACACATGCTGGAAGGTTGCCGGTTCATTCCGCTGTGGTGACCCCTGATATATAAGGGACTAAGTCGAAGGAAAATGAATGAATGAATGAATGAATAAATGGAGTCTATGCAAAAACCTTTCGAATGTCAAAACAATAAAGCTTTATACCAGTCATTTAATAAATCCATTAATTAATCTATTGATGCAAAGTAATTGGAATTAGTTCAAATTTAACGTCTTCTGTCAAATATAACTTTTGAGACAAGGATATTTACATCCATTTGTTAGTTCAAATTCAGTGTAAATCCAATTTATTTAATCAAAAAAATGTGTCTGTCACTGTATCTTTAACTTGAATCCATCCTGACAGGGATCTTCATCTTAAAGGTCCCGTGAAGTGCTTTGAAATGTGCATTTTATTATTCGAAAATAGACGCAATCGCAAATGAAACACGAACAGAGGGCGGAACATATAGTAGCTCCTCCCCTTTGTAAAAAAACAACCAATAGCGTTTCGTTTGTATCAGAGCTCTGCCAGTGAGAGTGGTTCAGCTCAAGCGCATCAAATGAAAAGCAAATGAGAAGAAGAGGGCGGAGCATGTCAAATACTAGAGAGCAGTTGATTGGTCAGAAGATTTGATGAGAAACTAAAGTATGAGGTGATGTCAAAAAAACATTCGTCTATTTAGGCAGAAGTGACAAACTGCAAGCTCTGAATGTTTATATCAGGTTTATATCATCTAAATGCGAATTTTGGAGCACACTAGCTCATAGATATTCTAAAAACTAAAATACTGATACTAACTAGGGATGATCCACATCCGATCACGTGATCGGAAATCGGGCCCGAACACGCGGTTTCAGACTCGATCGGAATCGGACGTTACCTCCTGATCAGGACTCGGATATATATATGTATGTATGTATATATATATATATATATATATATATATATTCTCATTATTTTTTAACACATATATAGTTATGCGGTGGAACAGAGTTAGACCTGTTTTTTGACTTCACACAGAAACAGCAACGTGTGCGGCATGACATCACTTTGTTGCAGAGACGCTATTGGTTAAATGCCGGCAAAGTAGAACACAGAAGCAGCTTGAAGCAGAAAGCGCGAGTATGTCTGCGGTCTGGAGGTATTATAAAGTTGATGATGACAAGATTGCCATAGCAAACTGTGAGATATGTAAACTTGGGATTGCCTGCTGGGTATTTAAAGTTGAGGTGGTATTTGTTTTAATATTAGATTTTTTTTATATTTACTGTTGCACTGAAGTCCAAAAGTGAAGAATTGATGTTATTTATTACTTGATTGTTCAAGCGACCTCACAGAAGTGCTCTGTTTGTTAACAGAGTTGTTGAATGTTAAAATAAAATTAATTAAATTAAAAATAAGATCTGTTTCTTCGCTCTTCTTCATACTTTTTTAATGTATTATATATATGTATCGGGTTTCGGTATCGGTAGATACTCAAAATCAAATGACTCGGACTCAAAAAAACCTGATGGGGACATCCCTAATACTAACATTTAAAAAAAAGAAGGACCTTTAATATAAAGCAAGTAGTACAATCTTCCGGTGCTCTTTGCTGTTGCATAAAACCCATTCTTTCAAAAGAATTCAGCCCATTATGTGTGTGAGGCAAAACAGACCAGTGCTTGATTATGGCTCTTCATTCTCTCACACTGTGATTTTGTCCCTCAGGCTGCAGCAGTCTGAAATTCAACAAACAACAGAGTCGCTCCCTGTGGTTGGTACGGATGGGACTGAACCGCAAACTGCACATCTGTTTCACTCTAACAAGAAACCGAGCCTCCGTCCAATAGAATCTGAAGCATCTAGAAACTCCCACCCTCACACACAAAAAAGACCAAAGCCATTTTTTCCAAACTCTTCACCCATTGGTCAGAAAGAGGGAGATGAATTTATGCAACAGCCAATCGGGTGTGTTTGTGTGACTGCCGCCCCTGAAGGAATGACAGGCTTTAATCTGGCTTGAGTAGAGTGCGGGTGGTTTGTGTCAGGATGAGGTTTTCATGCAGTGTGAAGCGTGAACAACATGGGAGTCAGATTTCACTAAACATTTCTGAAGTTTTTACAGCTGGACTTTAGCTGCACCATCAAAAAATTGACCCTTTTCACTCCCAAGACGGTTATGATGCATTTAACGGTCATCAGCATCTTAAACCCTTTTTTAAAGATTTTTTTTAATGTATAGTGGGGGAAATAAGTATTAAACACGGCACGTTTTTTTCTGGGAATAATTCTAAAGGAGCTGTTGACATGGAGTTGAACCAGATTTTGGTAAAAACCCAAACAATACAAACATAAGAATCTGAAAAATATGTTATGTGTAATAACAATGGAATGACACAAGGAGAAAGTACTGAACTAAACTGATTCTCACTAGAAGAAGAAAAAAAAAGCCGTATGGGCCGATCACATATTGTAACATAGTGTACACAATAACATAGTTTATTATTGGGTGGCATGGTGGCTTAGTGGTTAGCACTGTCGCCTCACAGCAAAAAAAAAAAAAAGTCACTGGTTTGAGTCCCGGCTGGGCCAGTTGTCATTTCTGTGTGGTGTTTGCATGTTCTCCCCATGTTGGTGTGGGTTTCCTCCGGTTTCCCCCACAAAAAGAGAGTTTATGGGTGTTTCCCAGTACTGGGTTGCGGCTGGAAGGGCATCCGCTGCGTAAAACATATGCTGGAATAGTTGGCAGTTCATTCAATAAATCAATCAATCAATCAATCAATCAATCAATCAATCAATCAATCAACCAACCATCCAACCAACTAACCAAACAAACCAAACAACCTACCAAACAACCTACCAACCAACCAACCTACCTACCTACCTACCTACCTACCTACCTACCTACCTACCTACCTACCTATCAACCAAGCAACCAACCAACCTACCAACCAACCAACCAACCAACCAACCAACCTACCAACCAACCAACCAACCAACCAACCAACCAACCAACCAACCAACCAACCAACCAACCAACCTACCTACCTACCTACCAACCAACGTACCTACCTACCTACCTACCTACCTACCAACCAACCAACCAACCTACCAACCTACCTACCTACCTACCAACCAACTAATCAACCAACCTACCTACCTACCAACCAACCAACCAAACCAACCACCCAACCAACCAACCTACCTACCAACCAACCAACCTACCTACCTACCTACCTACCAACCAACTAACCAACCAACCTACCTACCAACCAACCAACCTACCAACCTATCTACCAACCAACCAACCAAACCAACCACCCAACCAACCAACCAACCAACCTACCTACCAACCAACCAACCAACCAATCGACCCCTAATAATCAGGGACTAAGCTGAAGGAAAATTAATGATGTTTATTATTTTAAATGTAGATGCACAACAAGTGGTTGCAAATAGTTACAGGAAGTGGTGCGCTTCACATTTTCCACATGTTTTTAGATGCAACATGTGAATGTAACGAATGTGACTCATCAGACACATAATGATTTTCTTATATTTCACAAATAATGCACAAACAACCTCTCCTATCTGGCAACAGCAATGGTCAGAGTGTAATCCAACCCCAAAGGTATTTACGACACAGAAAAGAATGTGCTGTTCTTTTGGACAGAGACATGCCCATGCTCCAATACAGGCCGTCTTAACACTTTGTCACAAGCAAAATAATCTGCCAATGGGGTCAGCAAAATAATCTTGTTTTTCGCTTCGACATAAGATCATTTTGCTGACCCCATTGGCAGATTATTTTGCTTGTTTTACGGAAAAAGTCGCTTAATTTTGACTCATTACTTCTGAAAACAAGACAATATTTTTTGCTTTTCTAGAAAATGCTTCTTGATTTAAGTATCTATGGATATTTGGACTAGAAATAAGACAAAAAAAATCTAAATAAGAATTTAAAGATGGCTCTTTCTGTGTTATCGTTCTCCTGATTGTTGCATGCACAAGTGATGATTCTCTGTAAACCAATCAGCATTCAGCAGTGAGTCTAACTCCAGCCTTTTGGTACCACACTATTGTAAAAAATATGTTTCGATATTTCAGTAATTGTGATAGCAGAAACAGACATAAACAGCACTGTACTACACCAGACCATACCGCTCAGTGTTAAAAGACACACAAGCGAACAGACCTAGTCTAAGATGTCTACACGACAACAGTGTAGAGCAAAACTTTCAAGTGTTGTGTACAGACGTCAAAACACTCCCTGTTTTCACTGATCTGCCAATAACGACAGAAAAAAAAGTTGCGCTATTGTTGTCAAGTACATGCAAGCGTCAATAATAGACTGAACACATAATACACACATTACTGTTTTCACAGAATCACATTTTTGCAGTTTAAATTATATAATGATACGGTTTTCAAGCATTTTAAAGCACATTTTCAATAAGTTTAACACATAAAATAGTTTTCATTGCATTTTCAGTTGAAACATTACATTAATTTCACTTTGCGTCATGTAATAATTACAATAATTCACAGTAATTATTGTGAAAAGCGCTATACAACTAAACTTGAATTGAACTGAATCTTGTAAAGAGGCATTGCAAGCTTTCAGTTTAATGTATATATTTTAGATACCCTATAACTAGTTATTTAATAAAAGAAATTAAAATGATTTACTACAAAGTGTTCATTGTTTTTTAAGGGATAGTTCACGCAAAAATGAACATTTACTCTCCCTCAGGTGGTTTCAAACCTTAATTGTTTATTTTTTTCTGCTGAACAAGGTCTTCAGCATTCTTCAGAATATCTTCTTTTGTATTCAACAGAAGAAACAAAACTCAAACAGGTTTGAAAACCCTCGAGGGAAAGTAAATGATGACAGGATTTTCAGTTTTGGGTGAACTACCCCATTACAGCTAGGGGATTATGTCCTCATTTACTCACCCTTTACTTGTTTCAAACCTTTCTGTTGAACGCAAAAGAAGATATTTTGAAGAAAGCTGAAAACCTGTAACCATCGACTTCCATGGTTTTTCATACTATGGAAGTCACTGGTAACCGGTTTTCACCATTTTTCAAAATATCTTCTTTTGTGGTCAACACAAGAAATAAACCCAAAAAGGTTTCAAGTTGAGTAAAGAGTGAGCAAATATTCATTTTTGTGTGAACTACCCCTTTAAGTTTACTAAATGATACATGCAGTACCATGCCACGTGCATCTCAAAGCTTTTCTCAAATATCTGAAGCTTTTGTACTTGAATGACTATACCAAAAAATAATTCATAAACACAGTATTGTGTACTATATGTAAGTAAAATGCCACTATCTATTGTCCTTCAGCTCCAACCCAATCAAAAAGACCTGCCTTTAACTTTCACCTAATGATGAATTAAGATTTGTCACGTGTTTGATTAGGGTTGGAACTAAACTCAGGACAGTGCACTTCAAGGGCCAGAATTTGCACCTCTGACGTCAACGCATGTGTACTTTGTATCTACATGGATACTATGTAAGTATACTTGCTTTTGCAATATTGTAATGTTTTACATGCCAATAAAACTTTGCTGACAGAAAAGCGAAAGACAACGAAAGAGATTACATAAAGGAGCTTTAAAACAACACTTTACAATAAGGTTTCATTAGTTAATGTTAGGTAATGTATTTACTAACACAAACTAAGTAGGAACAATACTTGTACAGCATTTATTAATCTTAGTTCAACATTGACTAAAGCCTTATTAAAATCCAAATTCATGCTTGTTAACAGTAGTTAATGCACTGTGAGTTAACATGAACTAACAATGAATGACTGTATTTTCATTAACTAACGTAAACAAATACTGTAATAAATGTATTGTTCACTGTTTGTTCATGTTAGTAAATGCATTAACTAATACAACCTTACTGTAAAGTGTTACCCAAAATGAAAACAACAACAACAAAAACTCCTTTTGTGATTTTTTATAAAGACAAGCAAGTCAATGGGATAAAGTAAGTGGTCAGAAGAGAGAAAGAGAGAGATTTGTACAGTATTAGGTGAAGGCCACCTTTGTCATGCATGTCGTTCCCAGAAACCTAAAACCAACCTAACAACGGGTGCCAAGACTAAAACAGAGTGCATATTCTTTCAAGAAATCACCAAAAAAAAGAGTGAGAAAGGCAGTACCTGCACTGTTATAAGATGATATTCCTGGAAACCCATGTTTTATTACAGCGAGGGCTGGATACTGTGAACTTTATTACCTTTAATCGAGTCTGTTGAGTCATCGTTCACTAGAAGTGTGTGTGTGTGTGTGTGCGTGTGTGTGTGTGTGTGTGTGTGTGTGTGTGTGTGTGTGTGTGTGTGGTCACTGTGACTTCCATTCCATTGACGCAAATGCCTTTTGTATTTTGTAAATATAACATAATTATGAGAATGACTGTATGATTGTTGTGATACGTCCTCACAGCAAGAAGGTCGCTGGTTCGAGCCTCGGCTGGGTCAGTTGGCATTTCTGTGTGGAGTTTGCATGTTCTCCCTGTGTTCACGTGGGTTTCCTCCGGGTGCTCCGGTTTCCCCCACAGTCCAAAGACATGCGCTATAGGTGAATTGGGTAAGCTAAATTGTCCGTAGTGTATGTGTGAATGAGTGTGTATGGATGTTTCCCAGTGATGGGTTGCAGCTGGAAGGGCATCCGCTGCGTAAAACATATGCTAGATAAGTTGGCGATTCATTCCGCTGTGGCGACCCCAGATTAATAAAGGGACTAAGCCGAAAAGAAAATGAATGAATGAAAAAAAACTTTCAATTATTTTTTATTATTTTCTGAAATAAAAACAGTGATTAAAATAGCTAAAAATACGAGGCTGAAATTGTGAAAAATATATAATTCAAGACCTGTTTCATTCAAACTTTACATGTAAATTAAACCTTTAATCTGGTCTTCACATAAAAAAGAAGGGGAAAATTAAAACAAATCAACCTCAAAAAGAGTATGTGTGAAGATGAAAACATGCAGTCCTTAACATATATGAGTACACCCCTCACAAATCGCTCATTTAGATTAATATTCTCTATAGGAAGCTTTACAATATTATATGTGTGCATATACGTTAGATTACTCAGTACTGAAGCCAAATCTGGAGCTAATCTAAGGAAATAACTTACGATAACGATCCAAAATTAGTACTCCCAAATTTATATGTTAGGAAATAATATTAAATAAAAAAGTAAAAAAGAGCAATATTCAAGAGAAACAAAAAATGTTTAAAAAAATGTTGAAATTTTATAGTTTTCCCAATATTTCTCAAGAACTTAAATGTATAATGTTTCTATTATTAAAGATGTTTGGTGACTAAAATATTATTTTAATAAATATATCTGTTTAATAAATCTGTTTTGTTCAAATTCACCAAAATATATGACCCATATTCACTGAGAAATGGGTCAAAATATTCATTTTCAAAATGGGGAGTACTCATTTATGTTGAGCACTGTATACTATTAATAAACTACATAGTGTCAATCATAAAAATACGACCTAAAACATCTAATGCAAAAGGATCCTGCGAGAACGCTTGTTAGATCCGGAGGGGAACTTCAGCTTCAGCTGTTGTTTTGCAAATTTACGGCGACAGATGTTTCCCATTTAATGTAATTTCCATGCGTGTCAGTTCTTGGAAGCTCTCTTTCCTGTGCTTAGATACGTTCACTGATTTAAAGAGTGAGGTTTGACAAACAGAGATGATCTCTGTTCCCATGACAATCAGCGCTGTGGTCTTATCAGGGGCACGACCTCAGAGTTTACTACAAGCACAAAACAGGTTTGCTATGAGAAGTCTGCAGCCAAACTAACTAAATGAGTAACAAAGAGTGGACTTTATCCACTAATGAGTGATGACAGTCTGCTTTACAAGCTGTGATCTAGTATGTTTTCCAAAAACTGAAGGAGAGAAAGCGCCAGAGAGATAGACACTGGACTTTTAAAGCTTCTTTATTGACATTGATGGTTCCATAAAGAGTCTGTAACATCCAAAGTAGCTTACCACTGCAAAAAATAAGTTCTTTACAGCTAAATGTGTTCTTCTTTTCTCTTAATGTCAACCTACTTTCAACTTAGTTTAAAACTGTGTGCTTAACCTTATGCACAACAGAAAAAAAGATCACTAAATATATATATATATATATATATATATATTTTAAAAGGATAGTTTACCCCAAAATAAAACTTTACTCACTATTTACTCTCCCTCTAGTACTTATAAACCTTTTTGACTTTATTTTTTCTGTTAAACACAAAAGAAAAGAATTTGAAGAATGCTGAAAACCTGTAGCCATTGACTTCCATAGTAGGAAAAACAAATACGATGGAAGTCAGTGGTTAGGTTTGCAGCTTTGCTTCAAAACATCTTTTGTTTACAACAGAAGAAAGTAAGTCAAACAGGTTTGAAACAAGTAAAGGGTAAGTAAACGATGACAGACTTTTCATTTTGGGTGAACAATTCCTTTATGACTAGCTCAGAATGCACAACAGACTTTAAAATATATTTCAAAAACATGTTATTATCTGAGTCTGCTCATGCAACCAGCTACAAAATCCATCAGTTTTACAGTAGCCCTGAAGAGCATCAGTTTACCAAGCTTGTTGAGCAAAGGTAGGGGTGAAAGTCAAATAAACACATCATTATCCTGTTATCCTAGTGGATATCTCGCTTCCAAAGGGATGTTTGCAGAATTTATTGCATAAACATTACTTTGCTAGGACGAACTGAACTCTGCTTGTACCTCTTTGAGTTCCTTCTCGATCTGCACAGCTCGCTGGACGATTGGTCCCCGCACCGCGTAGTCCACTTTCTTCACGTTCGCGTTCATGGTTTCTACCGTCAGCACTTTCCCCTGCCGGGGTATCGCTCCGTTTTCGGACATCTTCTGCTGCAGATGCTCGTTTTGGGCCGCCGGGAAAGCAGAAAGATCCCTGTGTGGAGAAGAAAAGGAAGGCAGCGGAGAAACGTTCAGAACCCAGTCAGGAACCTTGGGGTACACCGCCGCGTAAGCCGCCTCACATCTCCCCCATTTTAAAACCCTCAAGCTTCTGTTAGACAACATATTAAAGAGTTATTTTTAACTGAATGTTTATGAGGTAAAAACTGCAATTTGCGTATTTAATCTTTGGTTATATCTGCGCACGTTTCGTCGTAACGCGCGCAGTTCAACCTTCCAAGATCCACTCTGGGAGACCTTTGGACTGTACATCAGATTATTCAAGATTTCATAAGTAGCCCCGCTAAAAACCCCACGCCTCTTTTTTTTTAATCTACTGGCCTCACAAACAGGATATGTGTCCCCCCTATTTACTTTTCCATGACTGCCCCCCCCCCCCCTTTTAAAATGGGGTGTTTTATGGCCAGTGCCTCCTCCTGACTGTATTACGCACCAGAAGTGTAGAAAAGGAGTCTCTTCGGTTACCGAGACGACAGACAGCAGCGATAAACCCGCGGGTGAAGCGTCTGAAAAGCAGCTCTCCAAACTTTGACCGGTGTAAAAACTTCCCTGCACGGTGAACTAACCACCTCCCATTGATCCAATAAGTGAGAATAAAGCACGCCGGCTCCTCCCATGTTGAATAAGGCTCTGTGTGTCTTGCAGGAGAGATTAACAAACAACAGTGCGATCACATTACAGGTTATTTTTGGTAGAGTTCTTCCGCAAAGGCACTTATAGCAAGCTTTAGGAAACAACTGAGTTATTGAAGACAAATATATAGCCTATACTTGTAAGACGGTAAATCCAATCATCTGTCACGTGGTCAGAGAGCATGCTGTTCAAGGCATCGTGCTCTTCATTATTCAAACTCTTTGCTCCTGCTAGGATCAATAGGGGCTGGTTGTTAAAAAGGGAGGATCATGGGCTGTATTTCTCAAACTTTGTGGTCATTGTGAAAGTCCAGTTACATAAATGGCCGTTTTCTCTCACTTCATTTCAAGTCAGGTCTTTCACATCCTTATGAAAATCCAAAAGAGTTTGTTTTAGTAAAAGTGAAACCATCTTTTGAATTTCATGTGTGTAACCACAGTCTACAGTACAAATACCATGGTTAAACGTTGGCTGATGTTGCAAAGCTAATTTGTGGTTACTCTAATTGCTGTAGGTAACCACAAATCAAGCAATACCAAAAACATTTGAACCATGGCATTTACAGTAAAGCTGTGGTTATACAATTGGAAGGTTTTTTTTTTGTCTATGGTTACTACGCTTTTACCAAATAGCCTATATAATTTTCCTAAAGTTAAACTATAAGACATTTTGTGAATATATTTTATAAAACTATAACATATCTAAATATTTAATCATATATATATTTAAATATTATACATACACTACTGGTCAAAAGTTTGGAGTCTTCTCCTGCTCACCAAGGCTGGATTTATTTCATCAAAAATACAGTACAAATTGTGAAATGTTGTTGCACTATAAAATAACTGTTCAGAAGTCGTTTGTAATTTAATTTAATCATTTATACCAGTGATTTTAAAGATGAATTTTCAGCTTCATTACTCCAGTCTTCAGAGTCACATGATCCCTCAGAAATCACTCTAATATTAGTTATTATTATTATTATTATTTTTAATGGTAATAGTAATAAAAGCAATAATGACTGGAGTAATAATTTCATTTGAAACTACATACAATAAGAAAGCAGTTATTATTTTTTTAAATAAATATTTAACAATTTAACAATGTTTTTTATATTTAATAAATGCCGCCTTGGGGCGTCACGGTGGCGCAGTGGGTAGCACGATCGCCTCACAGCAAGAAGGTTGCTGGTTCGAGCCTCGGCTGGGTCAGTTGGAATTTCTGTGTGGAGTTCGCATGTTCTCCCCGTGTTGGCGTGGGTTTCCTCCGGGTGCTCCGGTTTCCCCCACAGTCCAAAGACATGTGGTACAGGTGAATTGGGTAAGCTAAAATTGTCCGTAGTGTATGTGTGTGTGAATGAGTGTGTATGGATGTTTCCCAGTAATGGGTTGCAGCTGGAAGGGCATCCGCTGCGTAAAACATATGCTGGATAAGTTGACGGTTCATTCCGCTGTTGCGACCCCAGGTTAATAAAGGGACTAAGCCGAAGAGAAAATGAATGAATGAATAAATGCCGCCTTGATGAACAGAATAATTTTCTTAAAAAAAAACTTTTGACAGGTAGTGTATATAATTTAATATTATATATATGCTGTAAAAAAATATCCATAAATTAGCAGTTTTTCATATTTTGTGATTCATGTTTTTAGTTTTGCCCATTTATTTATGCTTTTGAATTGCATTATGGGATCTTGATCTTTCTTACAACAACTTTTAATCTTAAAAAGTTTTAAAAAGTGACTTTTATTGTCATTTTTAATAGTTTGCAGTGATATATTGTCTGGGTTCGCTACAAAAACCTTGTAATAAACTGCCAGTACATTTTCTGTCATTTTACAGACTTATTTCTCTCTCTATATTATTTCTTATACATTATATTACTACTAAATTATATTACATTATATTAGACTACTAAAATGTCAATAAAAGTTGCTTTGTTAAACTGTAGAGTTGAATTTTTAACATCAAAAGTCGACAGAGCAGAGATCAACATCCCATAATGCAATTCACAACCGTAAATACATGGAAAACACTTGTAAATTAACAGAACAACAGATTTTTTTTTTTACAGTGTGTGTATATTCATTCATTCATTCATTTTCAACCGCTTTTCCGGGGCCGGGTCGCAGGGGCAGCAGTCTTAGGAGAGAAACCCAGACTTCCCTCTCCCCAGACACTTCCTCCATCTCCTCCAGGGGGATCCCGAGGCGTTCCCAGGCCAGCTGAGAGACATAGTCCCTCCAGCGTGTCCTGGGTCTTCCCCGAGGCCTCCTCCCAGTGGGACATGCCTGGAACACCTCCCTAGGTAGGCGTCCAGGAGGCATCCGAAACAGATGCCCGAGCCACCTCAGCTGACTTCTCTCGATGTGGAGGAGCAGCGGCTCTACTCCGAGCTCCTCCCGGGTGACAGAGCTCCTCACCCTATCTATAAGAGTGCGCCCTGCCACCCTGCGAAGGAAACTCATTTCGGCGACTTGTATCTGAGATCTTGTCCTTTCGGTCATGACCCAAAAATCATGACCATAGGTGAGAGTAGGAACGTAGATTGACCGGTAAATCGAGAGCTTTGTGTGTGTATATATCCAGCATCAATAGCAGGCATTGCCATGCCACAAAAGGCAGTGTTTAACATAATACTTTAATACCTTATTTTTGCATGTGTTTCTTCTCAGGTTACACAACTGTTCTGCAGTTTACTGAATAAAGTGATAATTAAATAATGCATTTTTTACGCATTAAGCGAGCTTTAATCGCTTTCCCCTTATAGATATTATAGTAATCTTTCAGGTATTCTTTTCAAATATATGTTATTTTCATGGACAACCAATCCCAGATCTTGCTATTGAGTATATCGGTCACACTTTACACACTAACAACTTAGTTACTGTTAGTTAATGTATTTACTAACATGAACAAATAACAAACAATGCTTGTACAGCATTTAATAATATTAGTTCAACATTTACTAATGCATTATTAACATCCAAATTCATGCTTGTTAACATTAGTTGATGCGCCGTGAGTTAACATGAACGACTTTATTATTATTAACTAACATTAGCAAAGATGAATAAATATTGTAATAAATGTATTGTGCATTGTTTACTGATGTTAGTAAATACATTAACTAATACAACCTTATTGTAAAGTGTGACCTTCGTATAATACGTGTTGGCGTGGGTTTCCTCCGGGTGCTCCGGTTTCCCCCACAGTCCAAACATAAGCGCAACAGGTGAATTGATTAACTAAATTGGCCATAGTGTATGAGTGTGTATGGGTGTTTCCCAGTACTGGGTTACAGCTGTAAAACATATGCTGGAATAGTTGGCGGTTCATTCCGCTGTGGCGACCCCCTAAGCCGAAGGAAAATGAATGAATAAATAAACTGTAGGAGTGTTATGCAGTATGTTACTGTATTTTAAATTTAGTTTATTCAATTCACCTAAAGCGCATGTGTTTGGACTGTGGGGGAAACCGGAGCACCCGGAGGAAACCCACACCAACACGGGGAGAACATGCAAACTCCACACAGAAATGCCAACTGACCCAGCCGGGACTCGAACCAGTGACCTTCTTGCTGTGAGGCGACAGTGCTAACCACTGAGCCACCGTGTCGCCCACCCTGGCAGATTAATTAGCTTATTTTAAGAAAAAACTCTTAATTTTGAATTGTTTTTACTCGTCTACAAAATGCTTCTTGATTTTTTAGATAAATTTGGACTTTGAAACAAAAGAAAAACTCTCGACACATTTCTCACAGAATAAAACAGTAAACACACCACAGCCCTCCAATAAAATTGTGTCTGTTTTAACTGTGTTTACATTTGTCCTTGTAGTGATGATGACAACATTATCACAAACCTTATCACGCCTACATTAGAGATAAGATTTTTGCGTGAAGTATTCCTTTAAATGCAGTGTAACGTACAGATGAAGAAAAAATGATTAGTTTTCAAATATTTCCCAAATGATGTTTAACAGAGTGAGGAATTTTTCACAGTATTTCCTATAATGTTTTTTCTTCTGGACAAAGTCTTATTTGTTTTATTTCGGCTAGAATAAAAGCAGTTTTTAATTTTTTTAAAACCATTTTAAGGTCAATATTATTCGCCCCCTTAAGCAATAATTTTTTGATTGTCCACAGAACAAGCCACTGTTATACAATGACTTGCCTAATTACCCGAACTTAACCTAATTAAGCCTTTAAATGTCACTTTAAGCTGAATACTAGTATCTTGAAAAATACCTAGTCAAATATTATGTGCTGTCATCATGGCAAAGAGAAATCAGTTATTAGAATTGAGTTATTAAAACTGTTATGTTTAGAAACGTGTTGAAAACAATCTTCTTTCCGTTTCAGAAATTGGGGGAAAAAAATATACAGGGAGGCTAATAACTCTGACTTCAACTGTATAAATACACAACTACCAAGATGGTGTAATAAATAAAGATGAATAATGACACCAGGAAGCTAGAAATGTGATCTAATATCTGATCTAATACTCTAGACTAGTTTTTCAGTGACAGAAGGGATAGGCAGTGGATGCTTCCTACAGTCTCAGGGGCCCCATTGACTTCCATTGTAAGCGCATTTCTGTCAACACATTGTCTTTGCAAACTGAGGCATGTCACAGATCTCAGCTGGTATTTAACCCGGATTATTCCTTTAAAGCAGATATAATGAAACTGGGTGTGGCTGAATAGTTCAATATAAAACAGGACTTCTTTATTTTCTTAGCCTTTTATAGAGTTAATAAAAACTGTTGACATCAACTCAAGACATTTGTATAATTACTTTTATTCAAATTATATGTAATTATACAAATGCCTTCAGTTGATGTCAAAATTCCAAAGGTCAAAAGGTTTCATTGTTATGGTGAGTTCAAAAAGATTTCCGCATTTACAGTACTTAACATAAATGAGTACACCCCATTTTAAAAATGAATATTTTTATCCAGCGGGGAAAATAAGTATTGAACACGTCACCATTTTTCTCAGAAAACATATTTCTAAAGGTGCCGTTGACTTGAAATTGTTCCTGGATGTTGGTAACAACCAAAGAAATCCATATATGCAAAGAAAACAAATCTAATTAGTTTACAACTTAAGTTATGCGTAATAAAATGAAATGACGCAGGGAAAACGTATTGAACACATGAAGAAAGGGAGGTGTAGAAAGGCAGTGAAAGCCCAGACAGCAGCTGAAATCTCTCAGTAGTTCTTCAGCAACTCTCTGCCCTTCCTCAGTGTAAATGAATATCAGCTGCTTCAGTCCAACATCTACATTAGCAGGAGGATGATGATGAAACCAGAGTGGACATTTCAGCAAGACAATGATCCAAAACACAGCCAAGGAAACACTCAAATGCTTTCAGAGAAAGAAAATCAAGCTGTAGAATGGCCCAGCCAATCACCTGACTTGAATCCAATAGAGAATACAAAATAAAGATCAGATTTGATAGACGAGACCCACAGAACCATCAAGATTTTTACACTCTGTTGAAGTCTGTGAGAAACTCACACCTGAGCAATGCATGTGACTTCATTCTCCATATGAGAGGCATCTTTAAGCTGCCGTCACCAAAAAAGCCTTTTACATAGGTATTAAATATTTCAGTAGTTCAGCACTTTCTTCTTGTGTCATTTCATTGTTATTACACAGAACTCATCTTTCAGATTTTTTTGTTTTGTTTTATTTTTGTGTTTGTATTGTTTGGGTTTTTACCAAAATCTGGTTCAATTGCATGTCAACAGCTCCTTTAAAATATTATTTCCAGGAAAAAAACATGACGTGTTTAATACTTACTTTCCCCGCTGTAGGCAATATATTGTGATGCATTTGACCAAAACAGATTTATTAAATTAATATATTTATTAAAATAATCTTTTCAGTCATCGGACATCTTTAGAAATAGAAAGATAATACAATTAAATTCATGCAAAATATTGTGAAAAAAATTACAAACTACAAAATTTCAACAGAAATTTGATAAATTATTTGTTTCTCTTTTGTTCAATTTTGCTCTTAAGTTTTTTATTTAATATTTTTCACAAACATATAAATTTAGGTGTATTGATTATCAAGTTATTTTGTTAGATAAGCTCCAGATTCGGCTTCAGTGCTGACTAATCTAATGTATATGCACAAATATAATATTGTAAAGCTTCCTATTGAAAATATTAATTTAAACCTATGAGAGGTGAACTCATATGTTAAACACTGTACGTATCGAAGAATATGGACTGCAAAAAATGCTTTTCTTACTTCAATGTCTTGTTTCTAGTCCAAATATCTAAATTTTCTTAAATCAAGAAGCATTTTCTAGACAAGCAAAAAATATTGTCATGCTTTAAGAAACAATGAGTCAAAATTGAGTGAGTTTTTCCTTAAAACAAGCAAAATAATCTGGCAATGGAGTAAGCAAAATAATCTTATGTCAAAATGAAAAGCAAAATTCTTTTGCTTAGCCCATTGGCAGATTGTTTTGCTTGTTTTAAGGAAAAACTCACTTAATTTTGACGTATTATTTCTGAAAACAATGCTTCATGATTTAAGAATTTTTAGATATTTGGACTAGAAACAAGACAAAAACTCTAAGTAATAAAGCATTTTTTGCAGTGTGTTACTGTAAGTTGACAGATGTTATTTTGCAGAGCCAAACAATCATGTTTTCGTACACACTTATTTTTGTAACGGCCTTTTTTACCTTCTCAATTATTGGCTGTAGTACATGGTTATCTGTTGTGTAGGTTGCACAATGCTATTTAAAATCATTTGCTTAAAATACTCACCCAATTATTATTATCGTCTTTATTCATTCATTCATTTTCTTTTCGGCTTAGTCTCTTTATTAATCTGAGGTCGCCACAGCAGAATGAACCGCCAACTTATCCAGCATATGTTCTACGCAGCGGATGCCCTTCCAGCTGCAACCCATCTCTGGGAAACATCCATACACACTCATTCACACGCATACACTACGGACAATTTTAGCTTACCCAATTCATCTATAGCGCATGTCTTTGGACTTGTGGGGGAAACCGGAGCACCCGGAGGAAACCCACGCGAACACGGGGAGAACATGCAAACTCCACACAGAAACGCCAACTGACCCAGCCGAGGCTCGAACCAGCGACCTTCTTGCTGTGAGGCGAACGTGCTACCCACTGCGCCACCGCGTCGCCCTATTATCGTCTTTAGTTAACTTATTTATACAGTAACTGCTCTTGTCCACTCATTTGATAAAAATACACCCATCTGAGGTGGTCTGTGGGATTTGACCAGCAGAGGGAGGAGTTACACATACATCTGACCAATGGACCGGTAAAGTCTAGAAGGGATACATCTGCGGCCTCAAGTACAACAGTATTATGTATTATTACAATACAATTACGGTACAACAATAATTACTACTGTGAAGGGTAGGTTTAGGACTGGGGTAGGGATAGGCGCTAATAAAATACAGTTTAATGGGTAATTTGATAAATAATATGAATAATACTCAGTATAATGACTGTTTTTACTTTACTGTGAGTGGTAGGTTTAGGGTAGACACTAATAAAATACAATTAATGGGTAATTTAATAAATAATATGAATAACACTCAGTATAATGACTATTTTTACTTTACTTTGATGGTTGGGTTTAGGGTAGGGGTTGTGGTAGATGTTAATAAAATACAAATTAATGGGTAATTTAATAAATAATATGAATAATACTTAGTATAATTACTGTTTTTACATTACTGTGAGGGGTAGATTTATGGTTAGGGGTAATAAAATAAAATGTAATGGGTAATTTAATAAATAATATGAAAAATTCTCATTATAATTACTGTTTTTACATTACTGTGAGGGTTGGGGTAGGGGTAAACATTAATAAAATATAATTAATAAGTAATTTAATAAATAAATAATTCTTGTTAACTTCCGGCCACAGCTGTATCTCTTCAGGCAACAACCGTCAGTTGTGCCGCTTCAATCCTGTTCCTGAATTCTCTCACGTGGCATCATGGGAGAGCATAGCGTCCATTAGATTAGCACTACAGCATCTCACCAGAAGTAGTAGGTCAACAACACTGTATGATAAAAATAGAAACAGCAGATTTATTGCAAGACTGCAGAATGATTTTATTTTCTTGCTCAACATAAGACAAAAGTCCATATATACATTTCAAAACACAAATTCAAGCATGTTATTAAACTAATTTGATCAGTGGAATTAAAGGGATAGTTCACCCAAAATGGAAAATTCTGTCATACTCATCCTTCACTTGTTCCAAACATGTTGAACACAAAAGAAGAAAGCTGGAAACCTGTAACCATTGACTCATGTATTATTGGTTTTTCATGAAAGTCATTGGCTTCATGTTTTCACCTTTCTTCAAAATATCTTCTTTTGTGCTCAACAGAAGAAAAAAAACCTCATTAACCACTTGAGGGAGAGTAAATAGTGAGTGAATTTTTATTTTTTGAGTGAACTATCCCCTTTAAGTAGACACCTTTACAATCATGTTCAGTAACAGCCAAAGGTCGTCTGCGGTTTCACATTGTGAATGCAGCACATATATTGTTATACAGTACATTTTTAAGTGCTTTAATTTTGATTCACTTTACTTTAAATCCAGTGATTTTCCAGTTATTCCAGCTTTTCGGCACTACTTAAGCAATGAAAACACAGAATAATCGCTAACACAAAGAGGTTCAGTTTGGTAAATGAGTTAATAGGTATTAGGAACAAACTTCCAATTGTTAATCTGATTTCTAATAAACTGCTATTTTTTCTTGGCAGTGTTTGTCCATTATAGCAAATGATCATTCATTTATACTTTAAACTTTTTTTTAAAGTTAAAAATCCATCAGTAAATTTGAAATTAACATTCAAAGAGAGCGCTCATTAGAATATTAAACGATATTAATAAATGATTAATAAATGATGTACAGTTTGTACAAAAGGTGATACCTAATTCTAACAAGTTCACTCTTAACCCAAACACGTTTGCTGCTTGTTCATTCATTCATTCATTTTCTTTTCAGCTTAGTCCTTTTATTAATCAGGGGTCACCACAGCGGAATGAACCGCCAACTTATCCAGCATATATGTTTTACGCAGCGGATGCCCTTCCAGCTGCAACCCATCACTGGGAAACACCCATACACTCTCATTTACACACATACACTTCGGACAATTTTAGCTTACCCAATTCACCTATAGCGCATGTCTTTGGACTGTGGGGGAAACCGGAGCACCCGGAGGAAACCCACGCCAACACGGGGAGAACATGCAAACTCCACACAGAAATGCCAACTGACCCAGCCGAGGCTCGAACCAGCGACCTTCTTGCTATGAGGCGACAGCTCTACCCACTGCACCACCGTGTCACTGCTTGTTCAAACTACTTATTTAAAATAAGTTGAAACGACACTATTCTTGAGATTTTTTTGGGACAACTTAATTGTTTTATGTACAATCCATTTAAATTTGTTAAGTTAACTTAATTAATCCATACATGGCTTTAAAACGCTCCAGTGTCCATGTATCTGTGTTTACACTTGGTGAACAGCGTTGAACATTGCTGAAGCAATGACCTTTGCAGCCAATCACAGTCATTTCTGTTGAGCATGTGAACACAACACTCAAGAAATGATTTTTGCTGCTTGTTCAAAATACTTATTTAAAATGAGCTGAAACAACACAACTCATGAGTTTTTTTGCACAACAACTTAATCTCCTGACCTCCGAAGACTACGTCGAATAGTTCGGACTGCTGAGCGAATCACTGGTACAACCCTCCCTACTCTCCAAGAACTGTACTTATCCAGAGCAAGCAGAAGGGCTGCCAAAATCACTCTGGACCCCTCACACCCAGCACACTGCCTCTTTGAACTTTTACCTTCTGGTCGACACTACAGAGCACTGTGCACCAGAACAGCCAGACACAGAAACAGTTTCTTCCCTCAGGCAATCCATCTCATGAACACTTGATGATAGTAATCATGGAACAAACATCACTACTTGCTATACACTTTTTATACACATAAACACTTATTTAACAACATATTTTACATGCTAATTTGCACATAACAGCTGCCATATAACGTTGTATATAGTAATATTCCTGTACATACACTTGTCAATTTGTATATTTGCATTCACTATTACTTTTATTTTTAAAACATATTTATCTTCTGTTTTTTGTCCCGTCTCTGTAATTTTGTTGCACTGTAGAAGCTCTGTCACCAAAACAAATTCCTCGTATGTGTGAACATTCCTGGCAATAAAGCTCTTTCTGATTCTGAATCTCTTTCTGATTCTGAATTGTTTTATGTTCAATCCACTTAAATTTGTTAAGTTATTCGATTTGTGTTGGGACGACATGAATGAATTGTGTCGAACCTTGCATTATTTACAGTGTAGAAAATCGCTGACTTCTCACATTTTCTAAACAAATCTAAACAGCCCAAGTTAAATTAACTTTAAAGAATTAATTAATAGAACTTAAGTTTGAATGTTGGGCGGCATGGTGGCGCAGTGGGTAGCGCTGTCGCCTAACAGTAAGAAGGTCGCTGGTTCAAGCCCTGGCTGGGTCAGTTGGCATTTCTGTGTGGAGTTTGCATGTTCTCCCAGTGTTCGCGTGGGTTTCCTCCGGGTGCTCCGGTTTCCCCCACAGTCCAAAGACGTGCTGTAGGTGAATTGGGTAAACTAAATTGTCTGTAGTGTATGTGTGTATGTCCTGGTCTTCCAGATTAGGGGTTGAGCGTTGGGCTAACAACCCACCTCATAAAAACTAGATGTTACGAAACACCAATATATTGCGGCTAAATATCAACTTAGATTTAAATGGCCCTGGGAGTAAGTAAGTAAGTTTGAGTGTTAATTCAACTAGGGCTGTTTAGTTTCACCTTGCATAAAAACTTAAATGGTTTAAGGCAACAAGTTTTTAAACAATTTTCTAGTAAAGGCAACAAGTTTGGGTTAAGAGAGTGGAGTGTTTATTCAGTGTTTAGTGTTTGTTCAGTTTAAAATACAGTTCACCCAAAAATAAAAGTGGTGTCTGATCATTTGCATGACATTCTGAACCTGCATATAATGAACAAAACCTTTTGGAAAGTATCTGTTTTGCAAAAATTAAGTCACACATCACATAATGACATGAGAGGGCCGAATTGACACAAGTTTCATATATTTTTTATTAAAGTCGCCATGAAATCAAGTTGTTTTTTAATCATTGATTATTATAAATTATTATTCTGTGCACTTCATTGTTTTTTTAAACATTCATAATAAAAATAATCTTTAATCAAATTCCTTAAAGGGATAGTTCACCCAAAAATCACTATTTACTCTCCCTCAAGTGGTTCCAAACCTTTATGATTTTCTTACTTCTGTATAACACAAAAGTAGATATTTGGAAAAATGCTTGAAACCTGTAACCAATGACTTCCATAGTAGAAAAAAAACAAATGGAAGTCAATGGTAAGCGATTTACAGTTTTTTTCAAAATATCTTCTTTTGCATTCGACAGAAGAAAGAAATTTATAAAGGTTTGAAACAAGTAAAGGGTGAGTAAATGACAGAATTTTCATTTTTGGGTGAACTATCCCTTTAACCTTAGCTCCAGTGACCGCGACTTCAAGAAAAAAATAAAAGAACAATCTCAACTTCCATTTCATGCTGACTTTAATGCACAAGCAGTTCATTCACAAATCCAGTAGATCTGATTATTGCTGTCAAAAGTATCGAATTTGGTACCAATCGGTACTGAAATTTTAAAAACGTCCGCTTCCAGCTAACACTTGAGTGCAATCTTAAACACTGCTGATTGGCCATTGTGTTCACATGTTCAAAAGAGTGACTGTGACTGGCTGTTAAGGTCATTGGTTTACCACCCTTCTCCAATGTTCACCAAGTGCAAACGCAAATACATGGACACTGGAGCCTTTTAAATCCGTGTTAATCAGCTGATCTGTCTATGAGCTGATATACAAGTGATCCACTGATAAATCGACTGATCTACATGGCTTTGAAATGCTTAAGTGTCCGTATATCTGTGTTTGCACTTGGTGAACACAACACTCAAAAAATGATTTTTGCTGCTTGTTCAAACTACTTATTTCAAATGAGCTGAAACAACACAACTCTTGAGATTTTTTGGGGGGACAACTTAATTGTTTTACATTCCAAATACTTAAATTTGTTAAGTTAACTTAATCAATTTGTGTTGGGACAACAAGAATGAATTGTGTGAAAACCTGCATCTTTTTAAAATTGCGTGGAAACTCGCTGACTTCTTACATTTTTGCACAAGGTAAATCTAAACAGCCCAAGTTGAAATATTATTGAATTCATTAATAGAACTTAAGTTTGCATGTCAATGTTTTATGTTCAAAATACTTCGATTTGTAAAGTTAACTTGATCGATTTGAGTTGGCACAACATGAAAGAATTATGTGGAAGCCAGCATTTTTAAAGTGATTGACCAATCAGCGGTGTTTAAGAACAATTTATTCATGTTGTCCCAACACAAATCCATTAAGTTAACTATTAACAATTAAGTGGATTGAACATAAAACAATTAAGATGTCCCCAAAAAATCTCAAGAATTGTGTTCTTTCAGCTCATTTTAAGTAATTTGAACAAGCAGCTAAGAATGTGTGGACATTTTTAAAATTTCATTACCGATTGGTACCAAACGCAATACTTTTGACACCCTATAGTTCTGATAACTATTCAAGTAACCCATACAAGACCAAACTAATGCTTTAAAAGCCAGTCGCAGCAGTAATGGCTGAGAGAGTCTGTGTGGCCACCGTCCGCAAGGCAAACGTGGGCACAGACAGATCCATGAGGAGGAAGAGCTGGTGTTGAGGACTCTGAAGACCAAAACACTTACACTCATCAGTGACAAGATAACACTGCACAGGAACGTGGGTGAATCCCTGAGCGAAATCCGACGCTGTTGACTCCTGCGAGGTAAAATATCGAGTCACGGCAAACATGTAAAAGAGCCGAAGGAGCTCCAAACGTCTGGCTTTTGAGATCAGAGGTGGTGTATCCTCTGCAGGAGCACCACCGCGAACCCGAGGACACACGGTAAGGGCACGGCGGGAGTCACGGTTGATCAGTAGAAGAGCCTGGACGTCCCAGCGGAGGCTTACAGATGGCGGAAGACTGGAACGCTTGGCCTGCTCCAAACAAGTGCGTAGATTGTCCACCAAATTGGACCAAAATCGACTGACGAGCTCACTTGCGTTGTGCAAAGAAGGTTTGGGGCCGCAGAGTATGCACACGTGAATGCCTGGAAGTAGACATATACAGTTGAAGTCAGAATTATTAGCCCCCCTTTAAAATGTTTTCCCAATTTCTGTTTAACGGAAAGATGATTTTTTTTTTAATAGTGTGCGAATAATCAAGGCTTGACGATAATGTGTCATATTGGTTGCATCAAGGGGGCCCCAAATAAAATCCTGCTTAAGGCTGATTTATACTTCTGCATCATGGTCCGGCACAGCCTTCGCGCAGTCGCATACCTCTCACCATGGCTGACGTAAAAAAATAAAATAAAATTAACTTCACGTCGCAACGACGCATAGCGCAAGCTCTGTGATTGGTTGGCTTGGTAGCTGTGACGAGTGTGGGCGGGGCTGAAAGCCGTGGGAGAGCAGCGAGCCTGTTGGAGCGAGTGTTTATATGTGTTGAATTCCGTGGAGGAGCTCCAGATAGAAACTTTTGCTTTGTGTTTACCTTATGATTACAGTTGTTGCACATCTACCGGTTCCCGCCTCTGAATGAGCGAGCTTGAGCTACTTGTACAGTATGCAGCATTAAAAACACCTGCGAAGAAACTTGACACAGAGGAACATAAAAACCCACTGCCAGCTAGAGTTCTAGAAGTGTTATTGCAGAGCAACACAAACAGCAGGCAGAAGTATAAATGCACAAGGGATGCTCCGATCGATTGGCTAGAGATCGGTATCGGCCGATAATCACATTTTAGGACTTGATCGGTACTCGCCAATCTGGCCGATCTCATGAACCGATCGCAAGTGTTTGTTTACGATTTTACAACAGTTTACACGCAGAGGAGATGCACGTGTCCACCCGGCAGTGCTACAACACGTAAGAAGATAAATAATGCGTGGGGCGTGAGCGATCGCAGCACTCCCAACACAGCTACAGTTTATTGGTATGACCCGCGCAAGTGATGCTCTCTCATTGTATATCCAGTGTTTTGAGCTGCTGTGACTAGTGTCTCATCCAACCATACAACCTCTGCCAGAAGCTCCGTGAGTCTCCCGCAAATTCATAGTTGCTCCGTGAGACTCGCAAATCATGGCGACGAGAGTGAATGAGCTAAAGAACAGATCGTGGAGGGCACATCGATATTCTAAGCATTACAGTAGTTAGGTTAAATAAATAGATATCATTTTTTGTAATATACTTATTGCAATAAACAGAAGTTTATAGGCCTATTTCCTTGACATATTTAAGGGATTATATGCAACATTCTTTATTTATTCTCTTAAGTAAGGCGAGATCTCCACTTAAGTATCATATGGAGGTAAAATGTGCTTTACGCATCATAAAGCATGAAGCATATGAATCGGTACTCGGTATTGGTCGATCACGATGATGAGGAATTGGTTCTCTGTATCGGCTTCAAAAATCCTGATCGGAGCATCCTTATTGATCACTCGACACAGAAGTTTAAATCAGCGTTTAGGGCCCCCTGAAGGTTTGGGCCGGCTCTGCCTCTGACCCAAACGGTAAATTTTTTTAATGAACCGTGCCATCCCATCCCTACCATATACCATGATAGAAGTTTTCAGCAAATAATTGCAACAAGAACATTTGACATCGACAGAAGCCTACCTGGAAGCAGCTGGAAACTGAGCAAACGAATAGCAACGGTAGGACTGCCTTTGGGAAGGAAGACCGGATAGTCACAAGACAACGCATCGGCAAGCGAACGCACCAACACCGAAAGCACAACAATTTCTTGCGGAGTCAATCGAGACCACCATTTCTCTGTAGCCCGAGCCACACGACCGTTTAAAAGCAGGCAGCCGAATTCGCTCTCCGTCGCTCGGGCGAAAGAGTCCACGGCCTCCTGAAGCAGCAAGCCGGAGTGGGACGGAAGCAAACAGTCGGTGCATTGTGTCAGATCTCCCATAAACCCCTGCTCGTCGTTAACTTGCTCCAATAGCATGTCGATGAGCCGGTAACAAGAGCGCAGCTCTCGTTTTAACCGCTCCACGTTGCGTATATTTAACAACTCGTCCTGCCCCAGAACCAGGACCATGCAGTTCCACACGTTCTCCAGCAGGCGGCGCAATTGCAATTCACTAATAGACGAGCCTCCGCTGCCGCTCACCGCAATTAGCATCAGGCTGTCCTGAAAGACCCCCCAAACCACACGACTGCCCCGGTCCGTCTCACAGCTGAACAACTGTGCTCCGTGGCCCGCGCCGAACATGTGGACGCCGTTTAAGGAACCGATGATGGAAAAGGGAAGCTGCTTGGAGGATCCTCGGGAGAATAGTGGCACGCCGCTGGAGGCCGTAAGGCAGAGAAGCTGGAGAGTCTCCGCTTGCAACATATTGAACGGAGATTGAGCTGAAAAGGTGTCTCTAAATGGCAGTCAGCGACGGAGACATCTTATTAAGCCTTTAGGTGCACAAAAAAAACAATAAACAACCACATCAGAACTTCAGCATTGAACATAGAAAAGAATGCATTAAAGTGAAACGCAGAACTATACAGTTGAAGTCAGAGTTATTAGCCTCCCTGTATACTTTTCCCCAATTTCAGTTTAACAGAAAGAAGATTTTTGTTAACACATTTCTAAACATAATAGTTTTAATAACTGATTTCTTTTATCTTTGCCATGATGACAGTACATAATAGTTCACTAGATATTTTTTAAGATACTAGTATTCAGCCTAAAGTGACATTTAAAGGCTTCACTAGGTTAATTAGGCAAGTCATTGTATAACAGTGGTTTGTTCTGTAGACATTTGAAAAAATATTGCTTAAGGGGGCTAATAATATTGACCTTAAAATGGTTTTTAAAAAATTTGAAACTGTTTTTATTCTAGCCGAAATAAAACAAATAAGACTTTCTCTAGAAGAAAAAATATTATAGGAAATACTGTGAAAAATTCCTGAATCTGTTAAACATCATTTGGGAAATATTTGAAAAAGAAAAAACTTTTTTTTTTTTTTTTACTTCAACTGTACATACATCATACATACATTTTAAAAAACTCCTGGTTGCCTTAAAATTTTAAGCTGAATCAAATTAATCTTATGAGTCCATTGAACTTATATTATGTTAAACTGACTTAAAACAGCTTGCATAACTTATAAAATTAAGTTAGAACATGATTAACTTGGTTTAATAAGTTACAATGACCAAAAAACATATGCTGTCAAGACTAATTGATCATATATTTTTTTACAGTGTACACATACTTAAATCATAGTTGTGTAATGTGAGCTGTCCCATACACTGAAAAAAAATCTACTTTGGACCAGCTAAAAAGAATTACTGTAATTTGTTACAGCTAAAATGATTCGTTTTTATCAAAGCATAATTTAATTTCGGTTCAAACTTTAAAATTTAATCTTAATCAAAACTATTTATTGGGATCGAGAAAAAAAATACACTCACAAAAAGTAAAGGATATTTAATGTGGAGACCACTAATTATTATCATTTACTTTAATACAATGTATATTTTGATTTCATTCATATATTTTCCTTCAGCTTAGTCCCTTTATTCATCGGGGGTCACCACAGCGGAATGAACCGCCAACTATTCCAGCATATGTTTTACACAGCGGATGCCCTTCCAGCTGCAACCCAGTACTGGGAAACACCCATACACACTCACATTCACACTCATACACTACGGACAATTTAGTTTATTCAATTCCCCTATAGCGCATGTCTTTGGACTGTGGGGGAAACCGGAGCACCCGGAGGAAACCCACGCCAACACAGGGAGAACATGCAAACTCCACACAGACATGCCAACTGACCCAGCCAGGACTCGAACCAGTGACCTCCTTGCTGTGAGGCGACAGTGCTAACCACTGAGCCACCGTGTCACCATATTAAAATTTATGAAAAACTATGCTTTATGTTTTTGCTTTGGACCAACCTAAAGAAATGACTGTAATGGTTATAGCTAAATGTATTAACTTTCCTCAAATTATATAGTTGGTTGAAACTGAACAATTGAATTCAATATTCCTCAAAATATTTATTCTGTCCACACTGCCAAAACTTTAAGAAGATTGTAAACCCGTTGCCTTAAAAATGACAAGTTGATTTGACTTAAAAAAAAGTATTTATGTTGTAACTTAGACATGTTAAGTTCACTGAACTTAATTTGTATACTTATGCACATAGTTTATTTAATAATTTGCAGACAATGACTTTACACATTTTTTTCCAAGTAATCACTTTATGTCTTTCCTTCGAAGTGCATTTTTATATTGGATTAAGTGAACAATTATGGTTTCTGGTTTTAACCTCTTTTACTCAATTTGCCTTAAAGCAAAAAACGAACCCCTAGGAAAAATAAAAGACATTCGTTTTTCTTAAACCAGCAGTTTTCATGTCATGAGACTACATAAAAAAAACATACTAATATTCTCTTTTTTTTGTATTTCTAATAGGTTTGATCACCATCTTGCGTGACATTTATAGCTGTACTGAAAGCACCAGCAGATAGTTGACCTAAACACTGAAAATAAACATGCAATTTAAGATTTAATACTACCATTATTACTACATCACAGGTTATTGTTACCTTCGTTAAACACTTATTTTTCTGTTATGAGATCATTCTATTCATCATTTACTCAGCCATTTACTTGTTTCAGTCCTTTATGGGTTTCTTTCTTCTGTTGAAGAAAGAAGATACTCTGAGAAATGTTGGAAACCTGTAACCATTGACTTCCACGGTACTTGTTTTTCCTACTATGAAGTCGACATTATTACTTTCTTCAAAATATCCTCTTTTGTCTTCAACAGAAGAAAGAAACTCATAAAGGTTTGAAACCACTTGAGGTAGAGTAAATTGAGAGTAAAATTAAATGTCGGGGTGAACTATCCCTTAAAGACTTTAAGGAAACATCTCGCCCAAACTGGAAAATCTGGTCTTCATGCAAAATAGACAAGCAAACACAACACACGATTCAGAATTACATCTAGCATGTTTGTTTTCATTCTGCGAAACGTTATGCAAACATGAACTAATCTGCTAATCCACACTGAGGCATTTTATCGTGTACATTTAATAAGCGTTCGCTAAAAACGATGAGTAGGAAATAAGAAAAATAATTAATGTCTTGTCTTACCTGAATTATAAAGGTGCAAATTTAACGTCTCCACAGCAACATCTCTAACAACAGCGCTTCCTTCTTCTTCGAAGCTCAATGAAAGTTTTGGGAAACATGAAGATCCACTCCGCCATCTTCAGGAGACTTCATGTGCGTGCAAGGAGAAAACGCTTCATACTTTGTTATTATTTTTCTTGGTTTTATGGCAAGTTGCATTCTTCGTGCCTTTATGTTATTATCGGTAATGATTAGAATTATTAAAGGGATAGTTCGCCCAATAATGAAAATGTACTCACTGTTTACTCCTCAAGTGGTTTCAAATACGTTTCAGTTTCTTTCTTCTTTTGAACACCATAAAATTTCCAATGTTTCCAGCTTTCTTCAGTCATTCATTCATTAATTTTCCTTCGGCTTAGTCCCTTTATTCATCAGTGGTCGCCACAGCGGAATGAACCGCCAACTTTCTTCAGTATATAACGCTATTCCTTTGTGCTAAACAGATGTGGATGAGTAAATGATTACAGAATTTACAGTTTCGAACTGCAATCACCGTCTATTAAAAAAATTATATAGGTTCACGGAGGCTAATTTGGCTTTTTTTTCCGGCCATATTTCCAGCCTCTTCCAGGTCTTAGCTGGTCAGGCTGGGAAATGACCAGCTAAAATCAGATTGCCTGGTTTAAGCTGGAGATAGCTGGTTTTGGTTGGTCTGGTCATCTCCCAGCTAAGAGTAGACCAGGCTGCAAATAGCTGAAGTACTAAATCTGGGTACTAAAAAAATATATATAAACGCTGTCAGACTACCTGTACATTCATAACCACGTTCACGCTGTTGTTTTTGGCCGTTTGGCGCCATCTTGTGACTGAATAATAACAATATAAAGTAGCCATTTTGGTTTCGGTCAGTTTTACGTTAAAATAAAGAGGTATTCATTATTACAGCTCAAATTAATGGTTTATCTCTACTTATTTTTGGTTTTATGGCAGGTATCTGTAAAATATGCGGGATAATGTACACATAGATGGTTGTTTCCACAGAATAAAGTTCTCCAGTCGGTCTTTATTCTGCAAAAACAACAAAAAAGGAATGTTTTGATGCTGGTCTTGCTAGCATCAATGCTGGTACCAGCAAGACCAACATCAAAACATTCCTTCCAGCATATGCTGTTTTTTTTAAGCAGAGAGACCCATTACTTTACTCTGTAAAATCCTGATTGCACTTTTAATATGTAAATTAATACACCTCTGATTATTCATTCAATCATTTTCCTTCGGGTCCCTTTATTCATCGGGGGTCGCCACAGCGGAATGAACCGCCAACTTATCCAGCATATGTTTAACACAGCGGAGGCCCTACCAGCTGCAACCCAGCAGCTGGGAAACATCCATACACACTCATTCACACAATTTAGTTTATTCAATTCACCTATAGCGCACCGGAAAAAGGTGGTTTGCCATCTCCAGGTTGGAGGAAGGTCCTTACCCCAGGTGGAGGAGTTCAAGTATCTTGGGACTTACCGGTCTATCTACGTTCCTACTCTCACCTATGGTCATGAGCTGTGGGTCATGACCGAAAGGACAAGATCTCGGATACAAGCGACCGAAATGAGTTTCCTTCACAGGGTGGCAGGGCGCACTCTTATGGATAGGGTGAGGAGCTCTGTCACCCGGGAGGAGCTCGGAGTAGAGCCGCTGCTCCTCCACATCGAGAGAAGTCAGCTGAGGTGGCTCGGGCATCTGTTTCGGATGCCTCCTGGACGCCTACCTAGGGAGGTGTTCCAGGCATGTCCCACTGGGAGGAGGCCTCGGGGAAGACCCAGGACACGATGGAGGGACTATGTCTCTCGGCTGGACTGGGAACGCCTCGGGATCCCCCCGGAGGAGCTGGAGGAAGTGTCTGAGGAGAGGGAAGTCTGGGGTTCTCTCCTAAGACTGAAGCCCCCGCGACCCGGCCCCGGAAAAGCGATTGAAAATGAATGAATGAATATAGCGCATGTCTTTGGACTTGTGGGGGAAACCAGAGCACCCGGAGGACACCCACGCCAACACAGGGATAAAATGCAAACTCCCACCTCAGATTAGCATTAGCTTAATAAGATACAGGTTTTTAGACTGTTGGTAAAACAAAATAATAAACACCACTTTCTATTTCCTCTTTTAAAACATTTTATTTTCGTCCAGCTCTGTTCCTCTTCCTCTTCTCTCCATTATGCCATCATGACATTTATAGCATCTGAAAAAGCTGCATCGCTAAGCCTCGCTGTATTATGGTCAACAGCACCACAATGACAAGAATATGTGCCAGAGAACTTGATTATTTAGGCCAAAGTTACAGATTCTGGAAGGAAAGCAGCAGCAGTTAAATTACAAGGACTAGACATAGAAGAGAGGTAATACAGTTTTTTGTTTTCGAAAAACATTGGTGATTTAGATGAATTGGCTGGCGTTTTATTCGTAACACTTCATCCTGTGCAAAGTAGAAAATAGCTGGCTGTTTTTGGAGCTCCAAAAAGCAAACACATTTAAACATTTTTGCACAATTTCAGGAATGAACGAGAAGTCAGGGATTAGGAATCACGTCGCTCTTTGCGACATGTTAAGATTTTCTACATTACATGAAAGTAGATTGATAGACGATCACGTAACAATTGATCGGAATGTTATTTTATGGCTTTCTGATTTTTCTTCATTAAAAAGGCACCAGAGAGGAATGACAGGATTGTTGCACCCCGTAGAAGAGAAGTCGATTTAAAAAAAAAAAATATCATCAACACAAAGCCTTTAAGAGAGGCTCCTTGGCAAAAATCAGGCGAAAGAACTGGCGAAAGGTCACTGGTCCTCTTCACATGCCCATGCGAATGCTCTGGATAATCTGGAATATTGCTGAAGAGAGGGAGAGAGAGGGGGGAAACAGTGAATCTCAGCGTGACATTACAGATAGCCCACGTTTCAGCCTTGGAAAAGTGGAGGAGGAAAAATTAGTTCAAGGTTTAGAGCAACAAATGCCAGCTTTCCCATCCACTTTATTTTGCAATGCGAAACTAAGCGCTTTTCTGCAATGTTTTAGGTCTTTTGGTTGATTTGCTGCTATGGATACATAATTAGGAATAATATATGACAGTAAACGAGCAAACTACTTGTCTTACGAATATAAACCAGTGTTTTTATGCCAATACATTAAAATAATAGGATAAGAAAATACCAGTTTGCTACAGCAAGCAGCATAATGAGCTCTTTTAATGGCTTAAAAATCAATGGAAGTGAATGAGACTGGACGTCTTGACACATTTAAAGGGAAAGCTCATCCAAAAATTACTATTTAGTCACTCTAAAGTGGTTTCATTCAAGTCAAGTCAAGTTTATTTATGTAGCGCTTTTCACAATGTAGATGGTGTCAAAGCAGCTTAACATAGTTGTAGTAAAGTCCAGATTTCAGAGTTGAAGTTCAGTTTAGTTTAGTTCAGTGTGGTCTAAATTTCACTGCTGAAAGTTCAAACACTGTAGAGCAAATCCACCGAAGCACAGCTCATCATCCCACAAGTCCCGATCCGAGCAAGCCAGTGGCGAGGAAAAAAAAACTTCACCAATTGACGAAGTGAAGGGAAAAAAAAATAAAACCTCGAGAGAAACTCTTCGAGATTCAACTCTTTATGATTTTTTTTTTCTGTTGAACACAAAAGAAGAAAATCTTTTTGAAAGAAGATAAAACCTGTAACTATTGACTTTCATAGTAGGAAAATCAAATACTATGGAAAAAAAAAAATCAATGGTTACAGGTTTTCAGCATTTTTCAAAATATCTTCTTTTGCGTTCAACAGAAGGAAAAAAGCTCAAACAGGTTTGTGACAAAATGTGTTTAAGTACAGTAGTGACACTGGTTAAGTATCTGTACTGTACTTTATAAGAGTATATGCATTTTAAAATACTTTAACTGGACTATATCCAAAAACAAAATATTTCATGAATGTAGCGGAGTAAAACATTATTAATCTAGTGGAGATATTGGAGTGGAAAAACAAGATAGTGGTGTTTAATTCGTGAACTGAATTTTAAATTGCTTCACAAATTGCACTGAACAATTTGTGAATGGGACCGGTATCATTTCACAAGTAAACAACTCACTGATTAAAATGATTCAATCAGAACGAGACTCCGGTAACCTATTATTACTTACAGGGTTCATACACATTTTTACTACTAAAATTTCATGACTTTTCCATGATTTTTCCAAGACTTTCAAGTAAATTTTCCTGACCTAATGTTTCATGCAATGTCTACATTTGCGTGGTAAAAAACAATACATGTTAAAATTTATTACAGCATATCGTAAAACGCGCAACAATCTATTTAGTTTCAATTTATATTTACATCTATGTAAAAATGATTTAGATAATGCTTACACCGCACTAATAATGTGAGAGTATGTGATTGGCCGAGGACAGAAAAGTAGTAAAGACAACTAACCTATATTAAAGTATACAGTATCTGTTTTCCATGACTTTTCCAAAACTTTGTGGGTTTTTCTGATTTTCCAAAACTTTTCCAGGCCTGGAAAACGGCAATGTCAAAATTTCATGACTTTTTCAGGTTTTCCATGACCGTATGAACCCTGTACTTAAGTAAATAAAAAATCAAGTACTTTTGTACCTTGAATCAAGTAATTAAATGTGTACTTTATACTTCTGCTGGAGTAATATTTTACTAGAGTATCAGTACTTTTACTCCGTATTGTGTACTTAATCCACCACTGGTGACAAGTGAATGATAAGTAAATGACAGAATTTGTCATTTTTTGGGTGAACTATGAACTAGCAACTTACAGTGGCTGCACCCCGATTCACATTAAAAATAAGGTGGATAAATTTATTATGTTATCTTTTCTCTCAGAAAAAGTCATGCAAACGACCTGCTTTTTCCCAAAAGTGTCATTTCAAACAGGAGAGACGTGCACTTTCTGAATTAAATCAGATAAAAGATTGCCAAATCATCGAAAGCACAAGCGATAGGGAAGCAAACAGAGATCGAGATGACCAAAAATGTCATTCGTTCAATGCAAACAGACTCTCAAAAAGTAATGGGTAAAAATCCTGCCGGAGCTGGCAGAAACAAATGAACATGTGCCACATCAAATCTAGATGGATCGGTTTATGACACGGTCAAAAAGACCATATGTTTTATGTCATCTCCTCAAACGTCTGATGCATTTAATGATATAAACCTCTTGGCAAATAGATAAAGTACACAAAGGGTTAGTTCACCCAAACTGAAAAATTATTAACCGAGATGTAGGTGACGGCAATTCATATCTGTTGAAAAAAAACAAAAACATATTGAACAAAATTAAATCAATACCCATGCCGATACAAAGGCGATTATGTGTGCATTTTGTCAGGAAAGTTGGGTCTGTAATTAGCATTAATGCTTTCCGATGGGGCAGTGTTTACTACACAGAGCTGTAGTTCACTGCCAAGCTTTGCAAAATCATGTTCATAATCGCAGATGACTTAATCAGACGATTATGGTGTTTCCCAAAACCATCGTTCCAACCAAAACAGCAATCTTGTGTGCAACTACACCTTTCAACACCTTGACGATTGAGCCTTACACTGTAAAGATGCTCAGCTAATGTTTTTGTGTTTGTAATATTTGTAATTTTTGCTAATTAAAAACCACATCAAGATGATTTTTGTAACTCTAAACCTGCGTCTCATTTCAATGGCTGTTACTGTCCTCCGGAGGTCGCATTTTTGGTCAAGCCTGCATATATTGAGGTAGCCTTAATGGCTGAAATCAAATACGCTGTGTTTTCCGCCAAGGCAACCGGGGGGGTGCAAATATAATTGGTTAAACTGGCAGTGGGCTGGTTATAGAGACCAAGACAAAGACAGACATTCCGACACAGAACGCACATTTTTCAAAGGACAATAACTGACTTTAGCATTGTTTTTCAGATTAACAAGTATGTTCACTTAGCATATTTCTTAAATATCTGCAAACATATGGTATTTTTATGTTTTGGAAGAAACAAAAACTTACATACAGCACCTATAAGGTGCCCCTATTATGTATTTTTTGTGAGTGTAACACATTCTAAGTGAATGAAAGCATCCAGCAAAGTTTTAAACACAATGATAGCATAATGTTGAGAAGATGCTGTGCTCTGCATTGTGAGGGTAAATCCTTTTTTTTTTTTCCTTTTACAGAAAAAAGGAAGAGGCTTTGAACTTTTTCCACAGCAGAGAAGCCCCAAACGTCACTATTTTGTTCCCGATACTTTACTTGATATTATTACTGATAAGCCATAATCCAGTAATTGTGATGGGCTTTCCCTTTTAAGCAAGTGCTGCATGGAGTAGACCAATCACAGCAGACTGGGTCATCATAGGACCAATCACCACAGATTATCATCCTGCAAACGAGGGATTTGGAAAAATGTATCGTTGAGTGACTTCTTTGGGATTCGTTGAGCAAATAAGATCAAAATAAATGCATACTATAAGACAATTAAAGTGTGTTTTGAACTTGCATCCATGTCAACCTGTTCTTGGGAACATAATCCATAATAGGGGCACACTTCAGCATCAGCTCATGAGTGAGTTTATTTGTGTGTAAAGCATTTAACTCGAGCATTTGTGAACCATTTTGCCTAGACTGTGAATTAAAGGTGATAATGCAGTAAATAATGTTACATGTCTTGAACAGACTGATCGTTCTGCTTTATATGACCCCAGTGTATTGTCCAAAGCCATGGGCATTAATTTTGTTTTTGTGTTAATTATTATTACTATACTATTATTGTTATTGTATAAAGTGTCAGTAGCTGCTAACTTCAATTTTATGAATGATCATTTATAAATGTGGCGTACGTGGAAATGAGTGGAAACGTACGTACGCAACATCCCATGCAAAAGTAGTTATCTATAAAAAACAAACTTGACAAGAGAATGAGCGCAGCTGTAAGTAGACTACAAGTAAACATATTTAACTTAAATATTGAGTTTAACTGTTTTATTGAGTTGATTGAACTTGAATATTATAGTTTTTTTAAAGGAATTTTTCTGGACTCAACAATTGTTTTTGATGCTTGTTCAAACTACTTATTTAAAATGAGCCAAATAAAAAAAAATCTTGAGTTTTTTGGGGACAACTTAATTGTTTTATGTTCAATCCACTTCAATTTATAAAAACAATTAAGCTACACTGCAAAAAATGCTTTTCTTACTCAGTTTTTGTCTTGTTTCTAGTCCAAATATC
>CAIGQV010016226.1:3125717-3152985 GCA_903798115.1 Danio jaintianensis | reverse complement strand
AACAAAGGCTGATTTAAATTGTGTTCTAATATAAAAGCAGAAGCACGCGATAGAAGGAATATTTTCCATATTAAAAGGAGTTTTTGTCCTAACCAACACCTGAAATTTATATTGAAACGGCTTCTATTTCTTGAAAACTGAAATGATCACCTCAGGTACACCTCATGTGCTTTATTCTGTGTTAAATGCTAATAATGTGAGTTTGAATGCCATTTTACATCACATTTATTGCCATACTACTGAAAGCAGCAGCAGATAGTTCACCTCAGATCTTGAAAATAAAATAAACCGTTTGAAATTGAACTTCAGAACTGTGAATCAGTGCAAACCAACACATATCAGTGATTCAGCATCTACATTTAATAATGTTAAAGAGGTTTAATATGTATTAATTAGATTGCAAACCTTACCATTTTGTTGGAGGGCAGTGAGTGCACTATTCTGTGCTTCTGAATGGCTGCATTTGCGTTTAGTGCAAACAGTCAAATTGCTTATTACTGCAAATCTTGACACGAAGGACACAGGGTTACAATGTAACCTGCTCACCTAATGTTTACGTTCGTAATATTTATATTATTTGCTAATTAATAACCTCATGTGGAACTCTGAATCTGTGTCTCATTTCGGAGGCTGCTACTGTCCACCGGAGGCCGCATTTCGGTCACGGACGCATGCTTTGAGAGCCTTCATGACTGAATGAATCACACCAAGGCAACCCGGGTTCTGAAATATTATTGGCTAAACTGGCAGTGGGCGGGTTAAAAGAACCAAAACAAAGACAGCCATTCCAGCACGTAACTCACATTTTCAAAGCAGAATATTTGACTTCAGCATTGTTTTTCAGATAAACAAGAATGTTCACTTAGCATATTTCTTAAATATCTGCAAATATTTTATGATATTTTATTTTATCTATAATATTTTTATGCTTTAGAAAAGTCAAAACATTACATACAGCACCTTTAATTTATTTAATTGCTATAGCTAATAATTAGCTACTGTTTGATTAAAAAAATAAACTCAGTCAACCTTAATAAAATGTTTAAAAAAAAACTTTAAGCTCTATAAAATGGACGAATAAATAGTGAGCAGTAAAGTACCGTTGTTAAGATAATTATTAAACTAAAAATACAAAGACAAAACAACTGGTATCTGCATCAAATCAAATGAACTATATGTGTTTTATGTCAATTAAAAGTAAGTTAAATGCAAATAAAGTGTTGATCTTTGTCAAAATATGAACAAAACAATCATCAATGTCACACCGCGTAGCAGATATATTTCTAAAAATATGAAACAACAGTCTATATATTAAATATAAAAGAATAAGTGCTCATACGAATTTATAAATGAGTAAAAACTCAGTATATTCAATGATGGTGCTGAGATTCAGCATAACAGTGAATTCATTATTATCGAGTGTTTTGGGACTACACGGCAAACCTAAAATATTCATTCATTCATTCATTTTCTTTTCGGCTTAGTCCCTTTATTAATCAGGGGTCGCCACAGCGGAATGAACCGCCACCTAAAATATAATTAAATATAATTAAAATTCTAAGACTGTATCAATTTATTTTGATGGTGCCTTTCACACATTTTGTTGACTATAAGTTACATTGCAAATACATACCCAATAATTATCATTAGAGTGTTAGCGGACTATCTGCTTAAAGGCACAGTATGTAATTTTCACCACTAGAGGGCTTGTATTCACAACAAACAAAAGAATAGCTTGACTCTATGACTGAGTGTGGAATCATGGGAGTTGTGGTCTTAATTACATCCTATGGGTTGACTCCTGCAGAAATCATGTTGATGGATGATTAAAGTATTTAATGCTTATTATCATGGTAGTATGAAGCGGAGACTGAAAGCGGAACGAGAAAAACTCTGAAGTAATTGCTGGTGAGAGACGAGCACTTTTATTATGCCACACTTCCTGCAGAGAAGAAGCAGCGCTGTTTTATTAGGCTAAATATTTTAGGCTTCTGTTATAACGCTGCTCTGTGCAGTCGAATAAAACACACAACATATTAAAGCCTCTTCTCTGTTTTCTATAAAAACCAAACCAGAAATCGAGGGTGTGTGACGTCAAACTTTTATACGTTTTTTTTTTCTACTGTTGAACACAAAAGAAGATATTTGGAAGAATGTTTGGAATCCCAGTAGCCATTGACTTCCATAGTAGCAAAAGCAAATGCTATGGAAGTTAATGGCTACCAGTTTCAACATTATTCAAAATATCTTCTTTTGTGTTCAGTAGAAAAAGATGAAACTTAAATTGAAGTGAATGGTGAGTAAATTATGACATAATTTTCATTTTTGAGTGAACTATCCCTTTAATCTCTGCTCCAACCGAAAGAAATTCTCCTAGCTATAATAAACTATGCATCAACATACCCTAACCTTACAGTCTACTAATACTCTAATGAGAATTAGTTGGCATGTAGTTCCAATGTAACTTATAAATAACAACATTTATTAAAGGAACCATCAAAATAAACACATTTTATTTAGAAAAATAAAGGGTATATAAAATACATTTTTAGTGTGTGACTGGTGTGCATATCCTGGTAAAACTGTATGAGAGTCATTTTAGGTATTATTTACACTACTGCATTTCGTTTTAAACTTACAATAAGTTTTGTTGTGTTAATGCCTGGCATACACACTGGCATCTTCGTCCCATGAAAATGAAGTGTAAAGTATTGAAAATTGAGGCTCGAATGTCACTTTCTGATTGGTCTTACGCTGTCAAAAATGCTGGGTTCCTTAACATGAAGGAATTAAGTTATTAGTTTTTACAAATTTAAGTGAATTGAACATAAAACAATTAAGCTGCCCCAAAAACACTCAAGAATTGTGTTGATTCAGCTCATTTTAAATAAGTAATTTGAACAAACATCAAACGTCATGTTTTGAGTGTATTAATATAGTATATCGTTCCCTGATTCGTCAAGCCACTCTCATATACACAAGTGGTAGACGCCAACCTGATTTCACCAAGTAGGACATGTTTCTGTATGAACATCTATGTTGATCCTGGAACAACATTCCAATCAGCCAATCAGAATTAAGGGATATGTTTACAGTTTATGTTAAGTTTAGGCTTACGGTTTGGTTTATGCACTTCTACATGATTGTTATCCAACTATTATTCCCCTCTGATTTTGGGAATAATTTACAGGTATGGTTGGGTTTAGGGGTAGGGAATAGGTATGGATTACATTTTACAACAAAAATGATGTTCCAGGATCAACATAGATGTTAATCCAGGATCATCGCATCGTACTTGGCAAAATCATGACGTGCAGTGGTAGATGGCAAGTAAAATATGCATGCCCAGTAAGCACGAATGGTCTTAATACGTTTTAGGTGTATAGTGTTGACAGAAAGTGTTTTTCAGAAACGACGAGGAGCTTTTTCATAAATAAATAATGTAAATAACACCTTAGTCTTTGACCCACATACAGTTGGCATCAAAAGTATTAGCCCTCAAAAATGTGTAGTCTTTTAAAAATATTTCCCAAATGGTGTTTTAAATGTATGAAAATTTCAACCCTTGTGTATTGTTTAAATTTACTACCCTTTCGTTATGCCACATCATGATTTTGCCAAGTACGATGCGATCCAGGATTAACATCACTGTTGATCCTGGAACATCTTTTAGTTCGAAAATGTAATCCATACCTATTCCCTACCCCTAAACCCAACCATAACTGTAAATTATTCAAAAAAATCAGAGGGGAATAATAATTGGATAACAATCATGTAGAAGTGCATAAACCTAACCGTAAGCCTAAACTTAACATAAACAGTAAATGTGTCCCTTAATTCTGATTGGCTGATTGGAATGTTGTTCCAGGATCAATATAGATGTTAATCCAGGAACATGTCCTACTTGGTGAAATCAGGTTGGCCCTATTGATTTCCATTATAATGGTAAAAATACATTTTTTGATTGCAATAATGATTTGGGTCAAAAACAGCCACCAACATAACAAAAGTATTGTTGAGTTTTTGAAAATATACAAAGCATTTTCCCAAAATATGTGTCAAAATAAGATTTGTCACCAAAAATCATTCCAGTTGCTGAAACACAGAGAAATTTGTGACCAAATGAAGACCAAAAAAATCAGCCCAGAGGAATGAAAACGACCCAACAGCACACAAGGATTAAGGTCAATATTATTAGCCCCCTTAAGATTGTTTATTGATTGGCTATGGAACAAACCACTGTTATCCAATAACTTGCCTGGTTAACCTAATCAACCTAGTTAAGCCTTTAAATCGCACTTTAAGTAAGCTCCAGCTAAGTACATATTTAAATAACTAGTGCAATATGTACTGTCATGGTTATTCAAAATTAGTTATTAAAACTATTATGTTTAATAATTCATTAATTCATTTTCTTTTCGGCTTAGTCCCTTTATGTTTAATAATGTGATGAAAAAATCTTTGTTATACAACATCTGTGAAATATGTTTTTCTAATAATTCTTCAACCAAAGAACACAAAGCTTTCACTTCAGCTCAGGTAGCAAATTATTCGGTCGTTCAGCGCAAAAGTTCACATCATGGGCTTGGCATCGTTGGACCGACTTCAGCTCTATATCATCATCCTGACCCGACCCGTTCAGTGAACTGTTGGATTCCTCCAGCAGATACTCCCTTGGAGTTTTACACGCATTTCTTAACCGTTTCCAGACTTTTTTGTTCAGAAATATGTACATCAGGGGGTTTACGAACACATGCGTGAAGGCAATGGACTCGGTCACCTGAATGGCGAAGTCAAAGTGTATGTTAGTTGTGCAAGCGTAAAAAAAATGAAGGTCTTGCAAGGCATGCAGGAAAATTACAACGCTGTAGGGGAACCAGAGGAGAAAAAACATCACGGTGAATCCCGTCTCCAGTCTGAACCTCTGGAATCTGCTTCTCCCCACAACAACGCTGCAATATCGGATCCAACAGAAAACGAGCACGAGAAACGGTATGACGAACCCAAGTAGGGTCATCTGAAACCTCGTGTAGACTTTCCAACCAAACCAATCATTGAAATGATAAGTGCAAACAATATTTTCGTGGAATTTTTGCAGCTCAACAAAGCTGACATGAACAGCAGCAGCCAAAATTGAGAAAAACCACACTATGACGCACAAAACACCGTTCCTCTTTGAACTTCTGAAGATCCTGAGGGTAGAATCAACACATGCATCGTCCAAAAACCTCTGCAAGCTCAGAGTGGCGACAAAAAGATTGCTGCTGTACAAACTGACCATGTAAACGAATGTGATCGCTTTACAGCTGTGATCGCCGAAGATCCACTCACTGCTGGCGTAAACTGCCCAGAAAGGAAGGCTCAGTGTGAATAGGACATCCGATATGGCCATCTGAAGAGGTAAAACCATTCTCAGACTCTTATATTTGATGAACAACACTACAAGGGTTAAATTAGCGATAATTCCCAGCGCACAGGTAACAGAGTAGAATGTAGGTAGAAACAAATAGCTGAACTCCTTAACATGCGTCTTCTTGCATAGTCCAAATTCCTCGAGTCCATCAGAATTGTAATAGTCCTCGTATAAGCTGACGTCCTCCGGGTTTAAAACATCCATGGCTTGAATTCAAATGTTTGCTATTCAGAGATTTGTTATTCAGATCTGGCTTCAGAGATTTTCAGAGAAAGAACGCACATTTTAGTAGATTAGTGCGACACTTGTCTGGAAATCCTCTCAAGCTATTCTTCAGAAAAACCCCAGTTTCTAGGAAACACAGAACAAACAGTCGTTCTCTAAGCATGGAAAGTATGCATCCAGCATTTTGATACTAACACAATGAATCAGAGGAGGTAGTCCTGCAGTTTATAAAAACAGTTTTAGGGTATGCCTACATCAACAATAAGAAAGGAAATTTGCTTGGCTGAGCATTGGGAGGAGCAGGAAAGGAAGATAAGACTCTCTCTCTCACACTCTCTCACACACACATATTAAATGCAGAAGTAATTTTGTTTTTCTGGCATGCCTAGCAACTTTGTAAATCACAGATGTGACACAAACTGTGAGCGTGACTGAAACTAAGATGTTGCAAAACTAATGATTAATGCTATATTTGAAGTGTTCAGATGCAAAAAACATAAAAAAGTGCCATCTGATATGTTCTAAAATTAGTTTTTTTTTGCTTTAGGTGGAGTTATTTCACTTTAAAGGCACTGAAAATAACATTATTTGGCATAAATGTGAAATTACTGAACCTACACACAGGAGCCTGAGAACAAAATACCCATTTTAGAAGAAACTTTCTGGTGGCACTTTGAGGTTTTTGCATTTGAACTCTTTTAGTATAAAACAAGCTGGTGAGATGTATAGTTTTATGTTAAAATGTCATTTATGTAAAAGCAACCATAATATTAATAATAATATTAAATTCTGGCCTGTACTTAAAATAGATAACAAGTCATTAAACTATTTTAATATAAAAAAACAACATATTTTTTAAATGATTAAAAGATTCCTGGGTAAAACCTGTTGATTTAATCTGAAGGATGATGGGGAAAACACCTTATCTATACATATTACAAATTATATATACTTACTTACTTACTCCCAGGGCCATTTATATCAAAGTTGATATTTAGCTGCACCATATTGGTGTTTCTTAACATCTAGTTTTTATGAGGGGAGTTGTTAGCCCAACGCTCAACCCCCAATCTGGAGGACCAGGACATACACATTTACACTACGGACAATATAGCTTACCTAATTCACCTATAGCACATGGACTGTGGGGGAAACCGGAGCACCCGGAGGAAACCCACGCGAAACACGGGGAGAACATGCAAACTCCACACAGAAATGCCAACTGGCCCAGCCGAGGCTCGAACCAGCGACCTTCTTGCTGTGAGGCGACAGCGCTACCCACTGCACCACCGTGTTGCCCTAATTATATATACTACAAATTATAAAATTAAGTATTTTTTGTTCCAAATATGCCCGGAAAAAGTATGTGGCATTTAAACTTTAGTCTTGATCACACCATCATGATACAAATGTATAATAGTCATTATTTTGCTCAGAACAATGATACAGCACAACATTTTTCATATAAACATTTTTCACATTTCTAAATAAACTGCTGAGCTCAGTGAAGAACTTTGGAACTAGTGGCGTTTCCTCTGGAATATCAGTCAGACGATCATCACTGCTTGTACTTTTTTAACTAAAACTACTTTTGAATTATCGGAGACTGTGAAAAAAAAAACCTGTATATATACATTGACGATTTTTTCTAGCAAGTTTTTCGGTTATGTTCGGTAATATGCCTCAGTGAACCAGTTATATATAAAATCAATTACATCTAATTTATTAATCAAACTTTTGTTTTTGTTTTGAGGGATATTGAGTGGTTCTCAATGACAATTGTGATATTAAATAAACGTTGACAGGTTTGCATTCTTGCACCTATTAATGGATGACCATGAAAGACTGCACATAATTTTTTATTTTACTGTTTAACCTCCATGTGCGAGCAAGTGTATAATAAAATACAAACTATGCATTATGGACACCTACAGTACAAATGCCTATTTTACAAGAAACATGTTCTGTGAACACTTACGCTGTCTGTTAATGCTCTAGATTTGCCAGTTTCAAACCTCTGAATTAATATTTTTTGGCTCAAACATGCATTCACAATGGTATGAACCATTATAGGGGTGGTCAAATGTATATTTACTATTACTAGTATAGTAAATATACATTTATATACTATTTACTAGTGTTTACTATACTATACTATTTACTATATCTATTATTTTAATTAGTAATATTATTTAAGATACAGATCAGAGCAAATTATTTCTTAACTATTAAAGGGCTATTATATATACCTGCCAACACTGGTTTTTCCCAGGAGTCTCCCGTTTTTCATACCCATCTCCTGCCACCCTCCTGTTTTGTTATTTCTCCCAGAAAACCCATGTAATTAATAAATATATAAAGAAACATATCCTGATTAATATCCTGCTAGTCATCCAATGTGTCTGAATTTATTTCCACACCACTTTCGATTTACACCTCCTTTCTCCCTTTTTAGATTTGAGAAAGAACCTCACCATCTGAGTTTGGATGCATCATAAATTTCTCCTCCTGTCATTTTTTTTCGTCTTTTGACACTTCTTGTTGACCTGCCAAATCAAAATAAAATCATGAAATGCTAGCATGTTTTTGAAAGGAAAACAAGCAAATTGCTTCCTCCAAGAATTCTTTCGTTTACATCAGAGGTGCCCAAAGTAGAGCCCGCAGGCCAAAGTTGGTCCATGGTAACCTTTAGTTTGGCCCGCAATCCTATCTGAACAGAGAGGGAGAATTAATGGGGCGAATGCCTTTGACAGAGATCGTCATTTAGAATTTAACGTAACCTTTTGTTTCTTTGTTTAATTGAGGAGCTACAAAAAAGCCAACTAAAACTTTTAAAATTTAAATACTGTCACTTGACAGATAGAGGACAATGCACAAGACATCAGCAAGCAAATTAGGCAAAGACAGGAGCAGCTTGACTAATGTATTCAGCATTGATCTCAATTCTGTTATAAATGGGATTGTTTATGTTTTTACTATAATAAGTTCATTATAAAACGTTAAAAATGATACTGCATCATAAATTAATATGTTTTAAAGCAACGTTTTCTAGTTATTTTTAAATATTAGCAAATAAATTAGGAAATTACACATGGCAAATTTAATGTAATCAATTTGGTATATTCAACTTCGGCCCACAGCCCTCTGTCAAGTTTGGTTTTTGGCTCTTTATACGAACAAGTTTGGGCACCCCTGGTTTACATAATGGCTGTTGTCTTTGTTCCAATTATTGTTTATAATTTGACATTTTTTCCACTTCTCACTTGCACAAGGCCTTTTCCATCTTAGTGTAACGTTACCCATCCAATCTCAACCATTATGAAGTAAGAAAGAACTAACAAAGAATAAATAATGCAGCTTTTTATCTGGCCATTTAGCAGTAGGACACCAACAGCACTGTACAAATCTATTTATGTAATTTAAGTATGTCTAGATCTGGCTTATCCACCTAAATAAATCTACATTCACGAAAGAGTTCGCCCCCACAGAACACAAACGTGTATTGAAGATACTTTTAACGGAAATTAAAATAGCTGTAATCATTAAAAATCAAACGTAATCTATAAAATGCTGTGCATATTTACAATTTTAAAAGTAATATTACAGGCTACACTTAACTTCACTCGACGCTGTAACAACTCACCTTTAGTGAACAGTTGTTTGACGTTGACGTTCAGTAAACTCATGAATATTCATATTCCTCCGCACACTTAAAATTCGTCTCACAAAAGTGTTAAATAAGATTTCAAAGAATATATATAGCTACAGAAATCTGTCTATTTATATCTCCATACAAACTAGGCGAGTAGTACGACGAAGTGTTATAAAAATATTGATAAAACGTGAGATCGATTTGACTCCTCAGGGAGGACGTACGCAGCTACGTTATTAATATTCATGAGGTAAGCCTTCGCCATAGTATGCTTCGTATTTGTTTCGAACACGAAACGCAGTGCAGTATGGGAATGAAAATGGAAGCTTTAAGGTTGGAAGGTTGACTTGCCATTGCAGCACTAAAGAGAATAACACAATGCAAAGGATGATTTTGTTTGGCGGAGCTTTGAGGGAGATTGTAGTGCGGTCCGGCGGACTTCAGGCGCACTATTTTCTATGTACGAGCAGGACTCCGATTAAAAAACACTCTCAAACTCGAGCTGCCAGCAGTACAGCACACTTCAGATGTTACAGATTACAACACAGGACTGTCCTCAATGTGTCTGGACAAGACACGAGCTCGTTTCTTCAAGGAATAATCACCAATGACATGAATCTTCTAGGAGAGGATTCACTGAATGCCATGTACGCTCACGTGCTCAATGTTCAAGGCAGGACACTGTACGACATCATCCTTTACAGGTAAAATTACCACACTAACACTTTACTAACTAACACTATTAACACTTAATTAGTTTGAACTGTTGGAATTAGGCACTGTGTAATATTGACATGGTTTAGAAGTGCTGGAGTTTTGTCAATTGGGTTGTAAAATGTGGGCGTGCATTATCAGCATTATCTTACTGTCACACATTGAACATTTTGTATTGACGTGAATAGATATGAAGCTGCTTTTGTACAGTTCTATCATGTCACTAAAAGTCTGTGTTATTTTATCCGTTAATATGTATAATATGATGCTGATATGTCCAGTGGCTTGCAAATGATGGCTATAACATAATTTATTTATCCACATAAAGCCATATTTCAGCTGTGTATTAGACTAGTATAACAGCATGTAAGTGCCAAAAATGGAAAAAGAAAGGGATTGTTTAATGCAAATACTTTACTATTAGCATATATTTATTAATTAGGGGCCAAAAATGAAGGTTGGTAGGTAACTTCTGATTGCTATTCTTATTTTCAGCATTTGCCATCAAGCACTCTTGTCAATTCTCAACATGAAAAATGAGGACTGTGCTTATTTTTGCCACTGATTTTCTGTAAATAAGTCACTATGGGTCCAAAAATTGCATTGTCGATAGAGAAACGTTAGAAAAATGTATGCTTTTCGTGTTTTCGGTAATTTGGTAACAATCTATAAAGGTGTTGAGTTTTGTGTTGGCCAAAATATGTAGTTTTCTAATTAGAAATGTTAATGAAATATTAATTAGATTTTTGTTATTCTTAATTTTGTTTACACACACAATAAATATATATACACACACGTATAATACACACACATACACAGAAACAAAACTATACAATTTTATGAACAATTTTGTTACATAGATATTTAAATTTATACACCATTTGTATCATATTCAGATGTATTTTATATCTAAATAATATAAATAAACAATTTGTCAAATATGTGTGTATTTGTATATACATAATAGATATAAACAGCATACACACACTTAAATTATTATTATTAAATCAAACTTTTATTTTGGGGCGTCACGGTGGTGCAGTGGGTAGCACGATCGCCTCACAGCAAGAAGGTCGCTGGTTTGAGCCTCGGCTGGGTCAGTTGGCGTTTCTGTCGTTCTGTGGTTTCCCAGTGATGGGTTGCGGCTGGAAGGGCATCCGCTGTGTAAAACATATGCTGGATAAGTTGGCGGTTCATTCCGCTGTGGCGACCCCAGATTAATAAAGGGACTAAGCTGAAGGAAAATTAATGAATGAATGAACTTTTATTTTGGATGCAATTAATCGTGATAAATTTTTGTCCAGATATAATTATTATTAATGAGATATCAATTGTTTTATGCAAATAATTGCTAAAGCAGAAATATTTTCAAAGCTAAATTGATGATTCTAAATGTTGCAATGTCTGTTAATCTCCTTTTATATTGCTATGGTTGTCACTATGTCAGTCTCTGCTAGTTTTAAAGTGAATACCACATTATATGAGGATAACATTCCTGAAACTGTGTGTAATTGGCCATTGGTCTTCTTAGTAGCATGAAAAATGAAACTTTTATTCAGATTCAGAATGTTTTTTTTAGCCTAGCCCTAGAAAACATTCATTCCCTTACTAAAATTTAGAACATTGACATATTTTATAATTATTTATAATATTTTATTTGATCAATTTATTGTTTTTACTTTGACTTTAACCACTTGGTGTCCACTTGCCATCCGAGAAACAGTTCATTCATTCATGTTCTTTTCGGCTTAGTCCCTTTATTAATCTGGGGTCGCCACAGCGGAATGAACCGCCAACTTATCCAGCATATGTTTTACGCAGCGGATGCCCTTCCAGCTGCAACCCATCACTGGGAAACACCCATACACTCCCATTCACACACACATAAACTACGGACAATTTAGCTTACCCAGTTCACCTATAGCGCATGTGTTTGGACTGTGGGGGAAACCGGAGCACCCAGAGGAAACCCACGCCAACACGGGGAGAACATGCAAACTCCACACAGAAATGCCAACTGGCCCAGCCGAGGCTCGAACCAGCGACCTTCTTGCTGTGAAGTAACAGCGCTACCCACTGCACCACCACCCCGCCCCGCCCCCGAGAAACAGTTGTAAAAGTAAAAGCAGCATTTAAAATTCTAAATAAAATAAAAAAAGTCAGCATTTTTTTTAAAGGTCAAATATTATTACTTTATTTTAGACCCAAAAGATCTTGTTTTTTATGTTCTCCCTGTATGTGTTAACAAAACGTACTTTATTTTTCAGTGTAAAAGGAAACCCAGTTGGACTTAACGGTGTACTTCTAGAGTGTGACAGCACTGTACAGGACTCTATTATGCAGCTTCTGAAAGTCTACAAAATACGTCGCAAAGTGAACATCAGCGTATGTCCGAGTCTCTCGCTCTGGGCTCTACTACCTCAAAGTAAAGAAGCCGTCCTGGGAAGGCCTGATGTTTCCGCTGCTGATAAGGTATTAGTGTTGGAGAAAGACCCAAGAACTGAACTCATGGGCTGGAGAATGGTCACCAGCGGTCAGGATAATCCACTGGACATTGTGTCTGCTTGTCGACTGGGTACCACTGAAGAATACCACAGACATCGCTATGAGATTGGTATTGCCTTTGCATTATTATTTATATAGACTAGGCTTATTTCTTACGTACAAGGCTCTGTCTCAGCTTGTACAACCAATGCTGTATTTTATTTCATTTTCACAGGTCTGCCTGAAGGAGTCGGAGATCTTCCCCCAGGTGAGGCTCTTCCACTAGAGGCCAATCTGGTCTACATGCAGGGAATCAGCTTCAGCAAGGGCTGCTACATTGGGCAGGAGCTGACAGCCAGAACTCACCACACCGGCGTGATAAGAAAGCGTCTGATGCCCATGAGCTTATCTGCTCCAGCGGAGAAGCTCAACCAGGGGACTGCTCTTCAGACCGAGGCAGGCAAACCAGCGGGGAAATACAGGACAGGAGTGGACAAGCTGGGACTGAGCATCGTACGCTTGGCTCACGCTAAAGAAACACTCCAACTCAAATCATCTGACGACGAGACGGTGACCGTACAAGCCTCTGTGCCTGACTGGTGGCCAAAAACCCCCAAAGAGAAATGAATCAGAAACACTAGAAATCTAGAAATGCAATTAATAATTTAATATTTAAAGCTACAACGTTTACACAGAGGTATTGCTTGACACCTTGAAATAAAAGAAGTTTCTTTGGGTTGATCTTCTAAAAGAGTTCACATTGCAATTGTATGGAGCCCCTTCTCGTGAACATGCACAATATACTGACACTGAGTAGAAACTGTTGAATAAACTTGTATTGTTTTGTTTTGTGCACACAGAAGTATTTTTGTAGCTTAATAACATTCCGATTGAGACGCTGAAGTCATATAGGTCTGTTATGAGTATGTTTTTTAGTATTTTGTTTATGACTTTAACCCCCATGTTCAAATTGACTCCCCTTTCGTTATGTTGGTGGCAGTTTTGGCCCCATTGACTTTCATTATAATGACATTTTTTGATTGCAAAGCCATGACAGCATATAGTCATGCATTCTTGATTGTGGCTGGTTTTCCCTGTTGGGAAGATTTTGAGTTAATTCGCTTCATTCGCACATGAAATTCACTTCACAATAGAAGCGGATTCGTGTTATACCTGGATGATGGAGGCTTTCAGCAGTGCTTCAGACTGAGCCGAGCCTAGTTTGATGAACTGTTGTTCGGTGTCTGCAAGAGGATTTCCCCTCGAGACACCAACAACAGACACTACGTCATAATCACTTCCCTACAAGAGCAAGCTTATAATTCATGATTGGTTAACGTGGCGTGAATGTCTGCTAAAGTTCAGATTTTCCAATTCGAGCGAAATGCGCACAAAACTCTCAACTCGCGTGAATCACACCGCAGGATGTCTATTTGCGTTTTTGCATTGACTTAACATGTAAATCACTCGCGGTTGACGCTTCATCCGCATCTGGTGTGAACGCAGCATTAAACTCTCTCTCACAAACACGTATAACTCCATATAAAAGCCAGAAACTAAGCTTTTTTTTTGCACTGTAACTTAAAATCAATAGTAAAAATGACAAATTTGACCTCTTCCCAACAGGGAAAACCAGCAACAATCAAGAATGCATATGGTGTCAAGGCTTTGCAATCAAAAAATGTGATTACAATGGAAGTCAATGGGGCAAAAACAGCCCACAACATAACGAAAGGGTAGTCAATTTGCCCAGAGTGTATTGTTGAGTTTTTGAAAAATTCCAAAGCATTTCCCAAAATATGTCAAAGAAAGTTTTGTCACCAAAAATCATTCCATTTGCTGAAACACAGAGAAAGTTGTGGCCAAAATTAAGACTCAAAATCAGCCCAGAGTGGATGAAAACATCCCAACATCTCTTTACTGTTGCGGTCTATAGAGCATGAGAGAGCTTTCGCGTTTCATCTAAAATATTGTAATTTGTGATCTGAAGACAAACTAATATCTCAGGGGTTTGGAACGACATGAGGATGAATAATTAATAACAGAATTGTAATTTCTGGGTGAACTAACCCTTTAAAAATCAAAATACATTTTAATAAGGAAGACTACATTATAATCTATTATTTTAGTTCAAATTCTCACTGCACCGACAGACCCATATAGAATTTTTTTCTACACAAATAAATTTTCTATTACACCCAATGTAATAGAACTAAGTGATATATAACTACGTGATGTGGCTACAAATTTAAATTATGCAGTAGCTACCAATTCATGTCTTATAGTCTAATATACAGTCTCATCCAGCAGTTAAAGTACATTTACATTAAAGTTAGTATATTAGTTTTGAATTAGTTCATTTCGACAGGACCAATGAACACTCCACATTTCCAACATTTTCCAGTTTGAGCATATTACTCCTCTTAAATACTCAATCATGCATCATAATATGCGTCTTTAATAACAAATTCAATAGAATCAACTGATTGAATCCATAATTAACACAAATGTGTGGTTAAAAGCATTTATTAACTCATTTATTTTATACGATTGTTCGAATGGCTTCTCTGATCTCCTGAAGCAGATCCTCAGGTTTAAAGCTCAGAGCTGCAGGGTCCAGTCTCTTAAAGTCTTCATTGTTAAGCATGACCTCAAATATATGCGAAACTCTCTGGAGGTCGAAGGCGGCGTGATGAGGGCCTAATGCGCACAGGCTTTCAGCGAGGAGATCTTGGCAGTTATCTGCATTTCTGGGACACGAGTTCAAAAAGGATATTCGGTTATTCGCGATGGTCTTGAGGAAAGAGGCGAACTCGACATAATCGATTCCTGTGCACGATTTCATGATCACCTGAAACAAAGAAACATGCCAAAAATGTCTCTTGACAAATACTTGGTTTGTTACTTAACGTTTAAGACACATCATCACATGTATTAGTTTATTCATGCCATTTATTTGAACCCTCTGGTGTTCCTTATTTGTGAATCACGCTTGTGGTCTTCGTGGTCAAAAAGGGACGAATGCCCGTAAAGTACCCAGTTTTTTTTTTTTTTGTAAATTCAATCAAATAGATTTTTGTTTAAAAAAATATATATATTTTTATATTATTTTGAATTTTGAGAGGGTTTTGTGGTAATTATGAATATTTATGCAGTAATTAACATCCATTTCTCCCTATTGAAAACAATGGAATTTTTTATACTTTTTTTTAGTTATTGCAATATTTCCAGGTAAAATAGAGACTCTGCCATTCAAAAACAAAAGGCGGATTAAAAACTGTACATATTCCTTTAAAATGACTACACAACACAGCGTTAATATTTTGTATGATGCTGTGTGTGTGTGTGTATTTCACACTTGGTGTCACCCCTTCATTGCTGAGCACTTTTATTCAGCATCATGGTGGATTTGTACTTTTCCAAACCAAATATTTTCTGAATGTTCATATTTTTGCTTATTTCCAATTCATTTCTTATGGTGGTCATTTTTGACCGTGAAGACCACAAGTGTGACTATTTTTCTTTTACAACCATTTAGCATGATTGAATCATGACCTCAATTTTTTTCTGTGTTCACATACCAAATGCCAACAAAGTCAATGAGTTTTAGACCATTCCGACGATTCTGTGATTTAAAAAAATTCAATAACCAAAATGTTTCGGTCTAAAATGACCGAAGACTACCAGAGGGTTAAACAATGATCTTACTTTGATGCACTGAATGACAAATGAAAAAATTATCTGGACAAGTGCCGCTTTGAGGAAAGCCCTTATATGGAGCTGGTTTGGGCATGTATTATGCAAATTACTAACCTTGCGTTACGAACAGAGCCGAACACTCTAAATTCACTGACAAGAGAATGAATTTAAGAACAAAGTTTTCGTGAGAACTTTAAATGTGCGTATAAATACGTACAAACGTACGTAATTATTAGTGAATGAGGCCAAATGTATATTCGGCTAATGCTATTGCTAAAAATATACTTGTGCAACATAGGACTTTTGTTTTGTAAACGAGGGTCACAACGACCCAAAAAAGCTAAAGCCAAAAATAAACAGTTACCTGTTGTGTTGTGGGTAACGCATTACAAGTGACGTGAGTTACGTAATAATATATTTTTTCTAAGTAACAAGTAATGCATTACTTAAAAAAATTAAGCAATAATATTTGAGTTACTTTTTAAAAAATGTAATGCAAGTTACTTTTTAGTTTAATTAATTAGCTTTTAAAACATTTATTGCTGAATCAAAATGAACATAGTCATGTTGAATCATGCACTCAATGAGAAAGCGGGAACAGACAGAAACCAAGATGGCAGAGCCTTACATTTCTGCGATGGAAATATTCTCATTATTTTGAATGCATAAAAAAATGAAAAGGGGCTGTCTCAATGGACAGTGATTTTACTTAACTTATACTACAAAAAGTACAAAAGTAGCAAACACATTGGTTTAAACTTTCATTACTCTGTATATGCGGCATAGCGTTGGGGTCAGGAAGTTCTCCGAAGATAACATTATCTTATTTTAAAGGTAAATGTAGGTTATATAGTGTGTTGTTAATTGCAGAGCTCCACTATTAGAAGAAAAAAGGGTCAGTCAGGTAAGAAAAAGTAACTCAAAATTAACATAACAGATTAATTTCCTGAAAAAGTAACTAAGTAACGCAACTAGTTACTTTTTTGGGCAGTTACTCAATATTGTAATGCATTACTTTCTAAATTAACTTTCCCCAACACTGCTTACCTGACAGTGCTGATGCCAGGTGTCCATAGTATCGCGCCATTCCTCAATTTCCCTCTGGACAGAAGAAAGCTCATCTTGCAGAAACTGCCACATGATGTCTAAATTACAGCCGTTCAGCCAGTTATGATTGATTGAAATGGTGTCCTCCTATTGTTCAGAGAGAAGCGATATGGAAACTGAGTTACTAGACTGGTCTAAGATACACTGCTCAAAAAAATAAAGGGAACACTTGGAGTTACATTGTGCTGTTTAAGTGTTTACTTTATTTTTTTGAGCAGTGTATAAGAACAGTGTATGCTTAATGCCTGGGGGAAAAAAATATTTCTAAGCAAAATATAATTTGATATTATTATATATTTTGTTGTTGCAGCTGGAAGGGCATCCGCTGCGTAAAACATATGCTGGATAAGTTGGCGGTTCATTCCGCTGTGGCGACCCCAGATTAATAAAGGGACTAAGCCGAAAAGAAAATGAATGAATGAATATATTTTGTTCAGTTGATTTTGGAGTCAAGTTAAACTGTTGAAGTTCTGAGGACCCAAAGCACTGTATTTTTTGTTTGTCTCCCATATCTGATAAAAAAAAATTCTGAGTTTGCTAAAAAAAAAAAGCTGAGGCCTGTTGCGCAAAGCTGTTTTTTTTTATCCAGGTGAGTTGGAATTTAGTTTGAACAGTTTTTGGTTTATTTTGGTCAGGTTTCGTCATTATGGTAACTAACACTACACAGGTAACCTGCTCCAAAGCAGGATTTTTATTCTGGGAGATCTCAAAACAAAACTAGACCAATCAGAGTAATAAAAGTAATAAAACAGTTTAACCCTAATTAAACACACATGATCAAACTAATTGAGTCCTTCAGGCTTGTTTGAGACTTACAGGCAAGTGTGTTGAAGCAGGGTTGTAACTAAAATGTGCATGGCTGCGGCCCTCGAGGAACTGAGTTTGACACCCCTGATCTAGTCTGTTTTTTATTAATAATTGCCTTGTTGATTAGCACATTACTAATCAAAAACATTTGCTTTATTTAATGTAGGACATTTAAAAAACAATCTTTACTTAATATTCTAATTTAAAAATCAATAACTTTGACTCATACAATGTATTTTTGCCAAGTGCACCTATGTGATTTTGCCAAGTACATCGATTCCTCTATACATCTATCCTGGACATCTATTTTGATTCGGGAACATCATTTTTTGCTCGAAAATTTAATCCATGTCTAATTCCTACCCCTAAACCCAACCCTAACTGTAAATTATTCCTAAAATCAGAGGGGAATAATAATTGGATAAATGTCCGGACCTTAACTGTAAGCCTAAACTTAACATAAACTGTAAACTTATCCCTTTAATCTGATTGGATTGTTGTTCCTGGAACAATTATCTCTCAGAACCCTAACCCTAATCACACTAACCATACAGCTACGCATTTCTGCAAACTTGCCTTCATGAGAGTGGGTCACTTTTATGAATCTCTTATCAAAAAAGCACAGACACGTTGATTCCCCCTGAAGCACCTTGTATTTGCTTTTAGGCCTTGTAGATGATCTTGGTGATTCAGCGTAACAGTAGAACATTATTTTTGTTGGATCCCCCATTGCTCGAAAGAATATTAAGCATCTGACAATGTGGTAAAGCAAACATAATTGCGTCCTCAAGAGAGCAGCCCGGAAAGTGGAGTGTGCCTTGAAGAAAACTAAACTTAATCAAATTGAGGAACGTCCCACTGTTACAGATCTAAAACTAAACCAACACTAAAACTCAGACTCATGAGCTTTGAAGATTTGAATTGTGTGTCCATGATTCCTTCTGCTATTATCTTGTTTTTCTCTGTGAAGCTGATTTGACTATTTGTATGTGCAAAATGTTATAAAAGAGAGTAACCTGGTGGCATTGAAATTCGTCAATCCCATTTTCTCCTGCTGCTATGATGGCGCAAAGAGCAAGAGGTCATCTAAACAATCTGATGTTTGCTACGCTGGAGTCAGAGCTGCCTCTTAGACATTTCCTGTGTAAAAAAAACTAACAGGGTTTTTAAATACTTGATGACCCTGTCCTGATAAGCTAACCGGAGAAATTTCCTGCATGCTGCAACTATGTCTATGTGGAATAATAAGCGTCATTGAGATCTGTTCCTGTTCATGATGTGGGACATAATATAGCATATAGCATTTTAAAGTGCACATGAAATCAAAACTATCCATATTGATTTTGTTAGCTCACATTGCTAGTTTTGTGGTGAACAATTCATCTATGCATGTCATTGAGAACAAAAAAAAAGAGTTTGCCCTTGTAATCTAAAATTGAAATCTGATAATGCACTTCCTGTTTGTTTTCAGTTTAATTCTCAGATTAGGTCTGTCTGAGGTATTGGGCGTGGCTAACATACTTAGCCACGCCCCTCCAACTGTCGGTTTTGACAAACAGAAATGGTGAGGAGGAGGAGTCTGTTAGGTTGCAATAACTCTCCCCAAACACTTTTCCCCATCTTTCAGAATGAAATGCCTACTTTACTACATCCAATCAGCTCACAGTAGAAAAAACAAGCCACGCCCACTGTTGTCTCATTCAATATTTCAAAGTTTCTCTAGGAACTGCATCACAATATGAAAAAAAGGGTCGCAGCTTCCGGTTTATGCAGACATTAAGAACACACTCAACAGTGCTCAAACGTTTGCGGGAAATGGAAATTTTTTAAATTTCAGTACCGATTGGTACCGAAATTCAGTATCGTGATAATACTAGTGTGCCACTAATTTTTGTTTTATAGCTGACGGGTGACAACCGTTGTACCCTAAATGTGTACAGCCTTCATGAAAAAAAAAAAATTATGATTTTTTTGCAATGTTGGGGTCATTTTAGGTTCAAATTTTAGGTTTCGACCCATAATTCAACAGAAGGGTTAAACCTCTGCTCTTGGATCTGTTTGTTCAGGGTCAGCACATCAGATCGTCGGCTTAGTGTGTCCCGGCCTTTAGAAACACCTCGTATTAGCAGAAATTAGCTTTAGTTTTTTCCGTAATTTGACGCAGAGATGTTATAATACAAAGTATAGCTTTATAAATGTACATACATTTAAAAAAATCTAAATATAAAAAACATTTAAGGATTTAAGATACGGCTAACCATTAAACATGTTATCACCGTTTTGTGAAAAGGGTCCATTACATTTCTGAATATGTATGTTAACTGTAACAAAATACCATGCTCAATCAAAGTAAACATACACATTAAAATCCATGATCCAGAGGTAATTTAGCAAGGGCACTTCAAGTCAAGTGTGTTTGTGAAGTTAAACTACATGATGTTAACCCTCTAAGATACCCACTAAACACTCTGTTCTAGTACAGCATTTTTAAACGAATCTTACCAAATTATAAACTTGATGATGCCAACCGCTAGGCACAAAGATGATCTCTCCAGCTTCTTGAATGATCTCTAAAGGCTGACACGCCTCTTCAAACTGAGCATACAGACCCTTGTCTTGAAGAATGGGCGCTGTTACATCATAGGCCAGGTTGCCATGGCAGTCCCGAAGGAAGTCCTCTTGGCCTGGAGGGTACAGCAGCCATTTTTTACGGCCACAAATGTTAGCAGACCAACTGTAAGAGCGAAACACGTCTGCATGGAAAGGTGTCCTGGACAAAAGAACAAACATATTGAGTGTGTGACAATCAAAAGGGGGAAAGCAATAAATATTACCAACCTTAAATTTATATTTCTGCAAACAAACTGTAATATGGTGAGGAGTGCTCAAACTACAGGGGTTGGTCAATGAAACCAAAAATGTTCATCGGAAGTGCCACAGGGTCAATATACATGGCCGGGCTGCTATAGCTAAACCTTTGGTCACTCTGCCAATGCCAAACGTCGGTTTCAATGGTGCCAGCAGCGAAAATCTTGGGCTGTGGACAATGTGAAACATGTATTGTTTTCTGATAAGTCCACTTTCACTGTCTTTCCCACATCTGGGAGAGTTACGGTGTGGAGAAGCCCCAAAGAAGCGTACCATGCTGACTATTGCATGCCCAGAGTGAAGCATGAGGGTGAATCAGTGACGGTTTGGACTGCAATATCATGGCATTCTCTAGGCCCAATACTTGTGCTAGATGGGCGCGTCACTGCCAAGGACTACCGAAGCATTCTGGAGGACCATGTGGACCCAGTTCAAACACTGTATCCTAAAGGCGGTGCCGTGTATCAGGATGATAATGCATCAACACACACAGCAGGACTGGTGACAGTAGTTTGATGAACATGAAAGTGAAGTTGAACATCTCCCATGGCCTGCACAGTCACCAGATCTAAATATTATTGAGCCACTTTGGAGTGTTTTGGAGGAGCGAGTCAGGAAAGGTTTTCCTCCACCAGCATCACGTAGTGACCTGGCCACTATTCTGCAAGAAGAATGACTCAAACTCCCTCTGGCCACTGTACAGGACTTGTATCTGTCATTCCCAAGATGAATTGATGCTGTATTGGCTGCAAAAGGAGGCCCTTCACCATCCTAATGAATTATTGTGGTGTAAAACCAGGCCTTTCAGTTTCATTGTCCAACCCCTGTATATTATCATGTATTAATATTACAGTGAGATTCAAAAGTCTGAAATTGCTTAAATTCTTCTAGAATTTTTCACTTTTGTAATTCGGTGCATGTGTGACTGTAGTCCGTTTGTAGTCTCGTCACTTTTGATGACAAAAGCACGAGAGCTGGTGATGCACCAATATCTATAAACAAACTGCATCACCTGACCTCCCGTCCAAAAGTGCGCCCTCTGGCTTTCATCATAAAAAGTGACCTGGACTGCAATCGGACTATATATTTGCACATACGCCGAGTACTGTTTGACCAGGCTGTAGATTAAAGCTAATAATATTGTAAAAAAAAATTGTATACACTACCATGATCCTTTAGGTCCCATATAGACAAACCGATAATCATCCACTTCAATTGTATCCCAATATTCATTCAGCCAATCAGAAGAGAAGTATATTGGGGTCTTATAAGTATTATGCTCAGGAAAGTTCCTAAAATAAACATAAACACACATATCATTATGAACAGTATATATATATATATATATATATATATATATATATATATATACACACAGTTGAAGTCAAATTATTAGCCCTCCTGTTTATTGTCTTTTCCAAATATTTCCCAAATGATGTTTAACAGAGCAAGGAATTTTTCATAGTAATTCCTATAATATTTTTTATTCTGGAGAAAGTCTTATTTGTTTTATTTAGGCTAGAATAAAAGCAGTTTTTAATTTTTTCAAAACTATTTTAAGGTCAATATTATTAGCCTCAATATTTGTTTTCGATTGTCTACAGAACAAACCACTGTTATACAATAACTTGCCTAATTACTCGAACTTAACCTAATTAAGCCTTTAAATGTCACTTTAAGCTGATGTCACTAGTATCTTGAAAAATATCTAGTCAAATATTATGTACTGTCATCATGTCAAAGATAAAAGAAATCAGTTATTAGAAATGAGTTATTAAAACTATTATGCCTAGAAATGTGTTGAAAAAAAATTCTTCTTTTCGTTAAACAGAAATTGGGGAAAAAATATACAGGGAGGCTAATAATTCTGACTTCAACTTTTTAAATATGCTATTCCTTTATCTTATTACAATGTTTCCAAATCCCCCTTATGTGTCACGTTCAAAACGACTACTTATTGTACAACAAAATGAGCTATATATTCTATATTACAGAGCTCTACCTCTGCATGTGCCAGTCTTTTAAGTATAGACATCCTTTTGGTGAAGAATGCCCGTTCTGTATGCTTTCCCTCCAGTATTGTATGAACTCCTTAAAAGGCATGATCTGCTTCGGGTTGGCGTTGTATTCTTTTACACTGCAGTTTGCGACAGGAACTGGAGTCTCATCTATTTAAGAGGATACAGATTTTTTAAAATCACTTTATTAATATTTTCACAAGTAAGAGATCAACTTTTGAATATCAGTACACACCAATACAACATTATCGGTAACACTTTACTTGAAGGGGGTGTTCATAAGACTGTCATGAATCCTTTAGAACCCTGACATGACACATGAAGATTTTATGCATGCTCATAACTGTTATAAAGCGTCATTCGCTCAGTTATGTCAGATTAAATGCAAAGATGGCATTGTTCGAGATGTATTTATGACAACTTGACAGAAACAAATACATAACAACATGTATTTGTCTTTGTCATGGCAACTTGACATTTCAAAGACAACATAACTTGAAGGTCGCTGGTTCGAGTCCCGGCTGGGCCAGTTGGCATTTCTGTGTGGAGTTTGCATGTACTTCCTGTGTTGATGTGGGTTTCCTCCGGGTGCTCCGGTTTCCCCCACAGTCCAAAGACATGCGCTATAGGTGAATTGGATGAACTAAATTGGCCGTAGTGTTTCCCAGTACTGGGTTGTGGCTGGAAGGGCATCCACTGCGTAAAACATTTGCTGCAATAGTTGGCAGTTCATTCCGCTGTGGCAACCTCTGATAAATCAGAGACTAAGCTGAAGGAAACTGAATGAATGAATATAACTTGTCATAAATCTGTCATAAACATGTTTGTCATGAGGCCATCGTTATGCTGTGAATGTTTATGGTAGTTTCATTAATATTTTGTTGACCTCAACTACAGTGGTACAAAAAGTTAGTTTAAATTTATTATTAAAATGCCATTAAATATTAATAACACTTTCACTGAGAATTTTTAATGACAAATTCATTTTGTTACCCTGACAAAAGATATAAGTAAAAATCTGAACACAATTATAATGGCCTCATGTTTATGACAGATTTATGACAAGTTATGCTGTCTCGATAATGTCAAATTGTCATGATAAATAAAGGTTGTGATGTATTTGTTTATGTCAAGTTGTCATGACAAAGACATCCCAAACAATGTCATCTTTGCATTTAAAATGACATAACTGAGCAAATGAAACTTTATAACAGTTGTAATAAGTGTAGAAATAAAAATGTATATAATCTAGTTCCAAATTAACAATAATATTAAGTATAATAATAATAATAATGTGAAAAGTTATATTCTTTGGTTTTTAATTATATCATTTAATTCAAAACTCTAGCAGCCCAGGTGACAGAGACATTAAAAATATTGCCTTCCTGAGCACTGGCAGACCCCAAAGTGATGCAAATGCTATGGGCAGGGTCTCAATGACCGTGCTTTTGTCTCTGGGTGATACTTTCAAGCTGGTCAAGGCAGGTGAAACCTCAGGATCTATTCAAGACCCTGAAACAAGATTTTCAACTTAAACTTGTCATGGCCGTTTTCCATACACTGCCCTTTCTAAAACATATAATAGACAGGACGACTTTGTCTCAAATCAGACTTGTTAAACTTGCAGACTGTAGACTTGTTTTAGACTTGCAGACTCATTTAGACCTGCAAGACTTCTTGAAGATGCTGTTTGACTGCAGAACAACCAACACGTCTCAATAAAGAATTCTGCTTGTAACGAGTCTCCTGGACTGGGTTCTCATTTTTCCAACATAAGCACGCATAAAATTCTCCTTCATAGTCATGACATGATTATAATAGTCTCATGACAGTCTTATGAACACCCCTTCAAGTAAAATGTTAACAAATTATCTTACAATCTTTTAATGTAGTCATTTTCACAAATCGGTTAATTCCACAATGAAAATGCAACTGAGGTAAAGTTGGTTTTATACTCGCAATTTCATTTATTTAACATTCCCCATATTGTTTACCGCGGTAATTTGAATATCGGGTCTGAAATTGCATTAATTATGACTTAAAAACAACATTAGCACCATTTATTTGACTGTTGTGGTGACTGATTGTTTTAATGACATTAATTGTACAAGACACAAAACTTTACTTGTGTATTCGGATGTTCCTATGCTTAAGAAAACAGCGATGAGACAAAACGCAAGAGGAAGGAACAGCGTTTCCGACAGAGAGCCCATAGGTCAAGCGGACTATCTGGAAGAAATATGAGAACCTTATCTCCAAAAGATGAGATGATTATCCAGTTGGAACGCATGGCAGTGCAAGAGTAGCCCTAAAACTGGCCAAATATTGATTCATGTTTAGTAATATACTCTAAGGTAGCAATAGTATCTATGCATGATGGCTATAAAAGGCTGGAATATACAGACCAGCATTGCGTTTCTGACTTCTCTACACTTAATGTCGTAGGCCCTTTATTCTCAACGGAGGATAAAGTAAAGGATTTTGTTTTGTTATTGTATTTGTGTTTATTCTTCTTTCTCACTGGATTTTATTTTATTAATAAAAGTATATTTTATAAAATTTTCTTCACTGGAGTGGACACTGGCTTCATTTGCAGAACCCATCAAGTTACCTTGTGTGGTAAAGTATGAATCTGATTTATTCCTTGAACAACATTACAAAAGATGGTCCTAAACAAAACTCTAGCTAAGAAATATCGCCAAGAGAGGATTCTGGTTTCTTTATTTAATTAGGGTATTAGATAAAGACTATCCAGCACACTGTGAACAATGTTGTACTTTGATATTCATTCATTCATTTTCTTTTCGGCTTAGTCCCTTTATTAATCTGGGGTCGCCACAGCGGAATGAACCGCCAACTTATCCAGCATATGTTTTACGCAGGGGATGCCCTTCCAGCCGCAACCCAACACCAGGAAACACCCATACACTCTTGCATGCTTTTCTGAAATGATATTATTAAGGAGAAAGTCCAAATGTGCGAATATAAAACCAACTTTACCTCAATAGAAATGCAGGGTAAATGACTCTTAGGAAAATAGTACAGTACTGTAATAAGCAGTCATTATCAAGCATCCCATCCTGAGAGTCATATGGCTTACCTTACATTTACAGTTGGAATGTAGAATATAAATACAGAATAATACGTAAATTAAAGGTAAGATTGACATGATTTGCTCACCAAATTCATGCAGAAGTCTTTGCAAATTTGGTTTTCCTTCAGCCGTGACCCATTTTTTCCTGCAGTTCCATTCTTCTGTGAATTTTTTGGAGAACATGCATGGCTGATTTGGGATCAGGTAGTTCTTGAAAAATTTTGAGTAGGGTATTTCTCTTTCTATGTACTCGATAAAATGAGAGGAGCAGTGCTGTTGGTGGATCTGCCTGGGCAGTTTGACCAAACTGGAGCAGCTATGAAAGGTTTCCCTATCCATGACATTTCAATATGGAGTTTAACGTTAGTCTTGTTTATTCGGTTTCACTAACATGATATTTCAGAAAAAAACTATATAAAATTATTATTATTTTATATCAACAAAAAAATATAAATATCAACATAGAGTCGCCTCATGTCTCTCGAATGACAGGCTTGCTTGGTTATTTTTATGTTGTGAAAGTGCTACTAATATTTCGACGGTCCAACGTGAAGCTTACGCATAATTAAAATATAATTACGAAGCGACTGTCCTTTTCTACATGTTTATATATCGAAATAAACAGTGTTTTTCTGCGCCAGCTTCGGAACATGGCTATCCAGTTGCCCGCCGGAAGAAATAACTTGTGCACACCAGCTCGGTGATATGCTCGTCAGGAATAAGCTGTGTTACAAAATAAATAAAGTTAACTAAATACTATTTGATTCGCTCTAAAACGAATTTTTGACGTCCTTAACTAGACATACAGTACATACTGTCCCGTCGTATTTAGAGCGGAATCTTTAAGCATGACTGTTGTCGCGCATCGGAGTGTAAACATGAGCGCACCAAACATTCACCGTTTGCTTGAGCTGTGTACATCGCTATAACACAACACAGAACTATAAACTGATATTTGCTGATTTTTCTTCTGATTTGACGTTGTAATTAGATGTAGTGGGAAACACTGAGGTGGTGCAGCAAATGTCTCGCATCCGATTACAATTTGCCTCGCTGCAAATATATAAAATCAACTCAACTTTACAATGTGAAGGGATATTGTTTATCCCCAATGCGTAACTTACGTCACACCCTGCTGTAGCTGCCACTTGGAATTCTGAAGACATCCTAAAAGGTATAAAACATTT
>CAIGQV010016226.1:3064029-3089606 GCA_903798115.1 Danio jaintianensis | reverse complement strand
TCACTTCACTTCACTTGAGCTACAGAAAACTTGATGACAAACACAGTGCATAAAATAAAGAATGTGGCGGACAGTTGAGAACCCATATGCTGGATTCAGTGACTGGCGCACCTCTGCCCTGCTACTGCTTGGTGTGTGTGTGTGTGTCCATACATTTGACGTACTCTCTATAGGCATTATAATAGAAAGCATGGTCCACTTTCTATCGTTGCTCCGATACGTTAACCCGGCCGCCATCTATTATAATGTCTGTAGGTACTGCCAGTCTCTGTTCAGGATTTGTTTACGTATGTGAATGTGTGAAGTATCACAAGCAATTTATCAATATTCCACTGATTTCCTGAAATAAACTTTGCATTTGGGGATAATCCAGCGCAGCTCTTTGTTTATGAGCTGAACTCTCCTTCCTCTCTATGCAGTATTGGATGAACACAATACGCAGCCTATTCCTCTTTCTTTTTCTACTTCGGAGAAAAGAGGCGAACAAAGTATCACTGCTTAAATTAACTCTGAAATGTTTTGCATTTTTTCGGAATGGATTAATCAATAGGCATCGACTCAGTGTGTAAGGTTTGTTTACGTGACAAATTTTTTGCATATGAATACGAAAAAAAACGCATCCGAAAATTTCAAACTTCAGTGTGCAAAGACCTTAAGTGTTTATTTTTAATCTTAAAAACAAGTGACCATTGATTTGCACTATACAAATCACAGAGGACCACGAATTCAGCTAAAAACCTTCTTTAACGTCCTACTGAAGAAAAAGGTCACCTAAATCTTCAATGACCTGAGGGTGAGTAAATGTTCATTCACTAAATCAAGGCAAAAGTTACATTTTTAAGCGCTAGTCAGCTAATAATATTTAAAGGTGCAGTATGTAAGATTGACACCCAGTGGTTGAACTAGGTATTGCAGTCCAAAATCAAAACACTTTGCCTTTTTTCACTCATGCAAACGCAGGTTGCCAGATTGACGACACCAACAGGAGCGTGACTATTGAGCCTACACCGTATCCTAGCTGCAAGCTACGACACACCATAAAAAGAAAATTTTCCATGTTAAAAAGAAGTTTTTGTCCTAACCATCACCTGAAGTTTCTAATTTAGAAACGGTTTCTATTTCTCGCGTAAACTGGCAGTGGGTTGGTTATAGAGGTTAAAACAAAGACAGACATTCTGACACAGAACGCACATTTTATTAGGAGAATAACTGACTTGAGTTGTTTTTCAGATAAGCAAATATGTCGCTTAGCATGACTCTTAAATATCTGCAAATTAAGGATGTGACGAGATCTCGGGCTACGAGATCTCGCGAGACTAAATCGCGACAAGATTTCTCGTCGAGGTGAAAAGTTGTCTTGTGAGTTGTGATGTTATGATGGAGCGAGAGGGTGTATTTAGCACTGAAGATTGAAGGCAGGATTGGATTAGAACCGCACATCAAGTGCTTTGCACACACCTGACAGGCTGGCCTTGGAGTTGCGCGTCACTCATTTGGGGCGGGTGAATGTAACGTAACCGATTTTTTCTTCACTGCAGTTCAAGGGTTGCCAAAAGCAGAGGCTGCTACAACTGCAGCCACACGCAATAACCACGGCTCATAACATGCGATAGAAAAGCACTTTAGATATGCTTAAAGCCATAATCATCGTAAACACTAATGGAATTAAGACATGTGGAGTATTCCTATTTCAGTCACATTATTGAAGTGCAGTACAGACATGTAAACGCTGTAATCAAACTATTACCGTTGTGTAGGACTTTTAGCTGAATTTCACGACAAGATAAGCCATACACACTCAGTTGTTTGACACTTCTCTGCACCCATCGAGTCAGTAAAGGACCACAGACACACATCTCCTCCGAGTACACACACATACACACAGTGAACTCCTGGAGACACTTACACTCGTCGTCATCATTATCATCATCACCGAACACACGTTTATGCTGTCCTGAAAAAAGCAGAAGCTGTTGCTGAATGCAAGTGAAACTGCTGAAAAATTTAAAACCAAAAATGACATGATTACATACATTTAAAAAACAAAACAAAAGTTCAATTTGTGGAAAGGAGTTCCATTCTCATGTGAAAGTGTACAGGGAAGAAGCCAGTCAGTAGAGTTTATAGCTTAATATTTTGCATTGTACGTCCTTAATGGCATAATTCATTAAAATAAATGTAAAATAACATTCATTACAAGTTGATTTAAAAAAGCACATGCATTGTTTTCCATTTTGTGATTTTTCTTCAGTTAAATAAAAATCTATTTTCCATTCATATATTACCAAATATTTAGCAGTGCTTTTATGTGCCTTACAGCATAGAATTCATTAAAATAGAAGTAAAATAACACTCATTACAAGTTGATTTAAAAAAAAAAAAGCACCTAAGTTGTTTTACTGTAAAAATCTCGTCTCGTTCTCGTGAACCAATCTCGTGTCTCGTCTCGTGGAGTAAGCATCTCATCACACCCCTACTGCAAACACATTATGGTGCTTCTATGATTTAGAAGAGTCAAAAACTTAACACGAGATACGATGCATATATGAGTCTGTAACTTCTCCTTACATGCTATCGTCACCAAATTCTGGACCGTGTTTTCCAAAAGCGATGTAAGCCTGACATCATGGATATTATTGTTCAAAAGAACTCTTTCCCGAAATCGCTGGCGGTTTCCCAGAACGCATTCTTATACGATTGTGTGTCCTTGTGTTCTTTCTCTATGTCATAATCGACTGTCAAAGTGCATTTCCAAAACTGAAGAGCGCAAGTACAGGGGATGCATCGAGTTACTCAAATGTGACATGCAGACATAAGACATCTGAATCTTGGAAATCGTAGAAGTCATTGCGGACGGATGATGTGCAGAAGCCTGTAAATGTTAGACTTTTAATTCTCACACAAGAGATTGAAGTTGTAATCTCAAATGTGCAACTGCTCGTGAAAGTGAACAGATTGTTAGTTTTATTTCACCATACTTTCGTTGAAGAAGAATTTTAAAGGGGGCCTATTATGCAAAAATCACTTTTATAGGGGTTTAAACACAGTTGTGTGGTGACAGTGTGTGAATATAACCAGCTTCTAATGGTAAAACTTAATTAATTAAATTTGTTATAATCACACTTGATAAAAACAGTCTGCAGAAACACTTTGATTGACATTCTCCCTTTGTATCTGTCATCAGAGGGGGAAAGCCCCGCCCGCTAGTGACAATCTCTGCCTTATTATTATAGGGCGTCCGTCTTGTTTTTGAATCTGCCACTCTGCTGGCACATTGGCATTTGTAGCTCCGCCCTCTTTTAAAAAGAGCACAATCTCATTTGAATTTAAAGCGACAGTCACCAAAACGGCACAATTAGGATCAAAGCCTAAAAGGGTCAGTTTCAATGAGTTATAAAACATTATTCATGCTGTATTTTGAGCTCAAACTTCACGCACACACTCTAGGCACATCAGAGACTTATTTTACATCTTGTAAAAGGGGGCTTAATAGGTCCCCTTTAACATGAACAAAGCATGGGTAATATGGTGCCACCATTTAAATCAAACCTATGAACACACACACAAAACACAAACATATACACCTATAAATTACGTATATGTGTATATTTTTGGATGTTCAACAAAATATATATGAAACACACGTGCACACTAGTATGAAATCCACACCAATTCATATTCATTCATTCATTTTCTTTTCGGCTTAGTCCCTTTATTAATCTGGGGTCGCCACAGCGGAATGAACCGCCAACTTATCCAGCATATGTTTTACACAGCGGATGCCCTTCCAGTTGCAACCCATCACTGGGAAACATCCATTCACACACGTTCACACACATACACTACAGACAATTTAGCTTACCCAATTCACCTGTACCGCATGTCTTTGGAGTTGTGGGGGAAACCGGAGCACCCGGAGGAAACCCACGCCAACACTGGGAGAACATGCAAACTCCACACAGAAATGCCAACTGACCCAGCCGGGACTCGAACCAGCGACCTTCTTGCTGTGAGGCGACAGTGCTAACCACTGAGCCACCGTGTCGCCCCTCCCACACATATACATATGGTAAAAAGTAACTAAATATAAGCATGTTATAGTTATGACTTGTTTCCTGATGTTTTATTATCTGTGCATTGGGTGGTGCTGTTCCTCTATTTAAAATGTGCTGGAAAAATCAGTTGTGCAAGAAAATCACAGCACATCTCGACTGTCTTATATTATAAACTGAGTCCTTTTGAGTCTCATCCTTTATTTGGGGTAGCCTCTCAGTCTCTACTACATGAATGCAAGTTAATTTTTTGGGATCTTGAAATTGAGAAGCAGTCATTGTTATGTAAGTAATACTAAACACCACAGACATGCAATAATGTGTTGTGCTATTTCTCTTTTCAGAAGGAAATCGCTAATGGTTATATATAACCACATAATTACAACAGAACTTTTGATGTTACAACGAATTCTTTGGTGCGGCACGGTGGCTCAGTGGTTGGCACTGTTGCCTCACAGCAAGAAGGTCACTGGTTCGAGCCTCGGCTGGATCAGTTGGCATTTCTGTGTGGAGTTTGCATGTTCTCCCCGTGTTGGCGTGGGTTTCATCCGGGTGCTCCGGTTTCCCCCACAGTCCAATAACATGCGCTGTAGGTGAATTGGGTAAGCTAAATTGTCCGTAGTGTGTATGTGTGTGAATGGGAGTGTGTATGGGTGTTTCCCAGTGATGGGTTGCAGCTGGAAGGGCATCCGCTGTGTAAGACATATGCTGGATAAGTTGGCGGTTCATTTAGCTGTGGCGACCCCAGATTAAAAAAGGGACTAAGCTGAAAAGAAAATGAAATGAAAGGAGGCACGGTATAATACTGCTGGAGTTTGATTACCGTTATACTGTTAGTATGTCACGTTTTTACTCTAAAATTTATTGAAGTACTATAGAATGTGACCTTCATACTCTTACACTGCATACTGTTTGCATTTTAACATGAAAAGTAATAAAGACTACTTAAACATAAAAAATGGCTCAGACAAAAGATGGCCTTAAAATATGAAGCTTTTATCAAAGCCAGTGAAATGCATTCGTTAAATGACATCCAATTCACCATTAGTGATGGCCGATTCGCGAACGAATTATCCCTTTTAACCAGATCTTCTAAGTGAACCGGTTGAACCAGTTCACCAAATCAAACTGAATTATTTAAACAATTCACATCACCAGTAAGCACTTATCCACAAATGACTTACTTTTTAACATGCCTGATACCCCCTCTGACTCGAAATAAACTAATTTCCCAAATTACTCCCGACTGGTCATGCATGATGATGTTAACTGACTGAAATTACGATTGCTGACTATTTATTTTGAGTCTTTGTGTTGAGTCTTACATGGGACGACATTACATTACATTGTAGTGTAAAAGAACTGGTGATTCTGGGTTTTTTAACCAGTTCATTAAAATGAACTATCCGAAAAGATCTGAACTTCCCATTACTATTCACCACTGGACAAAAAACACTAATCCTCTGACTTGAAAAACACAAGACACAATTAAACAAACTTCTAGCGTTAATAATTCCAAGGTTAGACTATGTGCAATGAACTACAGTGTCTTCAGATTTGTTTCCATTGTTCCAGTACTTTTAAAAATATATATGAAAATGTAATAGAAATGATGAAGTAAAGGTGTGAAAACATTAGTAATTCTTCAAGAGTGTAGATGTTACTTGTAATACTTGACAAAAATGGCATATATGTCTTTATAATCCGTACAGGTCCACTGTGGTTTGTGATTTTTTTTTTTTTTAGGATAAACACACACAAAACAACTTGGTTTTAGTGGACAAATGAAAAAAATCTAAATATTAAACTGGAAGAAACCTCTTCTTTATTTTGCCAGCACGTTTTAGCTATAGGCCTTCATCATCATCAGGGCTAAAAGATATTTGGGTTGGTTTTCGCCGACGTACGAGCAATTCTTTGATGCAATTTTTCACATTTAGTTTCCTCCTGAAGCCACTTTCAGACAGGTTGAGTGAAGTTCAGTGAGCCTCAAACTACCTGTTAATGTTATTTATGGTGGAAAAAGAGCATGAGGACATCAGCAGGTGGAGTTCTGGCTTTGAGATAGCTTGGCTACATATTTGTGGCTGACCTCCTTGGACATTTCCCTGTATTCCTTTCTCTTCTTAACGCTTATAGTGGTATATTGGTGAAACAGATTTGGCTAACGCTCCAGTGAATACTTGTGTTTGAGTGATTGTCAATGGCAAGCAACCATTAATACAAACATGTCTGTTGATTTGTTGAGCACAATGGACAATAAGGGATAGCTCACCCAAAAATGGAGATTCCATCATCATTTACTCACCTTTTACTTTTCAAACCTGAGTTTCTTTCTTCTGTTAAACACAAATAAAAGATAATTTGAGGACCCACTGACCATTGACTTTAACAGTATTTGTTTTCCCTACTATGGAAGTCAATGGTTACCAGTTTTCAGCATTCTTCAAAATGTCTTCTTTTGTGTTCAACAGAAGAAAGAAACTCACACAGGTTGGGATCCATTTGAGAAAGAGTACACTGTTAGACATGTTATTGTATTTTTGCGGTACCTTACTGACAGCACTGTTGCCAGCAATTTACCGCAGCTGCCCCTTTACAGTAACTTACCAGTAAATGTATTTTACAGTAGCAGGGCCCTACCGCAATTTTATTTGACAGTAAAATAGGTCAGTCTAAAATAGACTTACCGCAACTTCTTTTCATGGTAAAATGCTCTTTACCACATTTTAATTTACAGTATAATAATGTTCACAGTACATTTACTGTAATTTTTACACTAGCAGTACAAACCCTTTATTTTTAGTATTTACTATTGAATTTAATAAATTCCAAACAAGTGACGGTCTCATTTTTGTCTTCAACTACAGTCGTAATACTTGATTACTTTGATTACAGTAGAATACCGCAAACTCCTAATATGCAGTAAGTTACTGTAAAAGTAAATGATGAACTACAAATGCAGTGCATATTACAGTAGCGAACTGTAAAGAATGTATGTGGTATTTTACTGGACGTTTTTGCAGTAAATAACTGTTAATAATAACAATTAAATTTTCATTCTTCGGTGAACTATTCCTTTAAGAGGCGTTCAGAATACTCTCAGTGCAAAACTTTGTTCAGAGTTGCATATGCTTGTGAATCCTCTTACTGATATGTGAAATTATACGAATAAGAAATTCATTGTGCAGTGAAGACAGCTTCATTGACTATTAGAGTAACAGAACTCTGTGAGATTACATTGAACTAAAGTAAATGACAGCTTTTAACTGAGTATAAAGGAAGCTTTCTTTACACGTGTTATACTCATTTGAAATTTGAAATTATTCTCTCAAAGCAAAGGTTTGGGAGTCATAACCAAATTTGAATGATTTACCCTTGAAATGATTTACTCTTGAAATTCCAGTGAGTGATATGGAGATAACCATTTATATGTTTGATATGTTCAAATAGATGTGCAATAAATAAATAGTTCACTCAAAATGCAAATGCAAATAATGTTGTTCCACGTTTCTTTGCATGTTTCGGATAACAAACCCACTAAATTGGTGCAAATCTGAAATGCGTTACTTACAGTAAGTTTTGTTGTACGTTTCAGATACACGTCCTTCTTGTACATAAGAAGGCAGTGCTAGCGAACCACTTACCTAAACCCAACCATTAGTGTTTTCTAAATAACCGTAAAGCTACGCAGCGCCACCTTGTGTACTTATATATTCATTAAGCAATGTTCACTCAGTTCATGAATGACGATTAGGTATTAATGTCTAAAAAATCTTTAAAAAAAAAAACACTGGTGATAAGCGGGAGCGATAATCCTACTGTACTTTGAGGCTTTACAGTAACAAAAACTGCTTACATGAACTCACTCATGCACATTCAGTCATACCAGTGACTGGAGTAGCCACATCTTGCATTTTATGGTTAACAATAAATTAATTGATCCTTAATTTTAAAATAAGATCAATCATAGTAGTTTGTGGCAAATTGACATCTCTAATGGTAACCATTGATTGACTTGAATCACAGGAGATGACTGTTTCAGCTAAACAAATCTTTGGATAAACAAGGTCACCTACATCTCAGATGGACTGAGAGTACGTTCATATGTTTTTCGCTTTAGTTCAATTCAGCTGAAGATTACTTGTATAGTGCTTTTCACAATAACTATTGTTCCAAAGCAGCTTCACAAAAGATGCACATCATTACATTACAATCACAATCTGAAAAGTTTTTAATCTAGTTTTAAAATGAGAAAGTGTGTCTGAGCCTCTAACGTTATCAGGAATGTTATTCCAAAGTTTAGCGGCCATATATGAAAATGCTCAACCTCCTTTAGTGGACTTTGCTATTCTGGGTACTACTACTAGTGCTGACGAAAACCAAAAATTGCTCTTGCAAATTCGCTCGTGCAAATATCTCTAATAATCTATATTTGAGAAATGATGCATTGTGTATATGCTTTACTAAAAAGATGAGTTTTTAATCTAGTTTTAAACTGACGGAGTGTGTCTGAGCCTCTGAAAATATCAGAAAGGCTATTCCAGAGTTAAGGGGCCATATATGAAAACGCTCAACCTCCTTTAGTGGACTTTGCTATTCTGGGTACTACCAGAAGCCCTGAGGCTTTAGGGCCAGATCACACCAAGCTGACTCCAAACAACTAGTGCTGACGAAAACCAAAAGCTGCTCTTGCAAATTCACTCGTGCAAATATCTCTAATAATCTATATTTGAGAAATGTAGCAAAATTACAGCTGGCCTCTTTGTTCTCCTTGTTGACTTGAATTGTTTATTTGGTTACATCACCTTAGTTTTTGTTCTTGTGTTCTGATTCATTACTGAATAACCAATCAGAGCACTCTCTTCAGATGACAGATGATGCCAATTCGACACGCTGAATTGGGCTAACAAGCTCTGACATTAACACGATGAGAGGCGACGTTTTGGGACACACTAGCTGGACCGATGCTGACCACCAAAGCCAACAGCCCTTAAAGCACTAGACAACTAATCGAAAATAAAATACTTTTTTCATGGCAGCTATTTGTTCGCAACAAGTTCATGTTTTGCAATTATTTAAAATAAATGACCGGCAATCTTGTAAATCTCTCATTGTACATTGCTTACACATTACATCTGCACCTTACTAGAGGACCATCGCTAATTTCAGAAGCAGCCCCGGTGATTTAATTCTGGAACTGGGGCTGCCAAGAACATCCATCACTTTTTTTCTTTTTCTAAACCACATTTTCCTGTGGAAGGTCGCAGGGATGCTGGAGTCTGTCCCAGTATCTCGGCCCATAGACGGCGCATCACAGACAGCAATAGCAAACACAGACATGCACATTCACACCTACAGACTATTTAGTGTCTTGGGTTCACATGCACTGCATGCCATTGAATTGTGTGGGAAAAGAGAACACCCGGAAAACACACACAAACACATTTTCTGCATATTTATTAGAACTTAATTGTTTTATTTTCAATCTATTTAAATCTGTAAAAACAATAAAGTTAACTTAATCGATTTGTGTTGGGACAACATGAAGGAATTGTGTGGAACCCAGCCATTATTTTTAAAGTGTAAGTATCTGAAAGAATATTGGTGTTATTTGACCTAGAGCTGTATTCTATGCTGCATTTTTAATGCAGATCTTTGAGCAGGCCTCAAACTCAGCTCTTGGACAGTCACATGCAACTTTACTTCAGTCTCTCTATGATACGCCTGCCACAGTTTTCAAGAGTCTGTAAGTGGCTTGATTAGCTAGTTCAGGTGTGTTTAGTTTGGATTGGAGCTACACTTCATCCCCCCCCAGGAGCCGAGTCTGAAACCACTGTTCTACAGCATTTTGTTTGTACAGGCCTTGTGAAAAACAGCCGTCAACATGACACCAGTTGGCTAAAACTCACTGCGAAAAAAGTGAAGCTAATTCTGAGAAAAGTTCTAGCCGCATTAATTTGCAGAAACCCTTTGCTTTTAGTTATTTAAAATAATCCGACATTGCTTTTTATAAGCTTAATATTAGTCAAAAATGTTCTTGTTTTAAGGAAAAACTCACTTAATTTTGACATTATTTCTGAAACCAAGACAATATTTATTACGTTTCTTGAAAATGCTTCTTAATTTAATATATATTTTTTGATATTTGGACAAAAAATAAGACAAAATCATTAAGAAAAGCATTTTTTGCAGTATAGTGAGGTCAGCAGTGGTCTCTGTGTGTAGAAAAGTTTGTTTTAGTTATTTAAAATGATCCGACATTGCTTTTCAGGCTTAATATTAGTAAAAAAAATCCTTGTTTTAAGGAAAAACTCACTTAATTTGGACATTATTTCTGAAAACAAGACAATATTTATTACGTTTCTTGAAAATGCTTCTTAATTTAAGATTTTTTTAATATGTATTTGGACTAAAAATAAGATAAAATCACTAAGAGAAGCATTTTTTGCAGTATAGTGAGGTCAGCAGTGGTCTCTGTGTGTAGAAAAGTTTGTTTTAGTTGCTTAAAACGATCCAACATTGCTTTTTAAGATTAATAATAGTCACAGATTTGCTTGTTTTAAGGAAAAACTCACTTAATTTGGACATTATTTCTAAAAACAAGACAATATTTATTACGTTTCCTAAAAATGCTTCTTAATTTTATAATTTTTGATAACACTTTACAATAACTATACACTATGAATCCTTTATTAAGCATTAGCATACACATACACACCTCTCTGAGCCAGGCAACTGTTCCTCATCCCATCTGTATGTTAGTTATCTGTAATATAAACTCAAGTACTTTGCGATTTATCAGGGATGGCTTCGTTTACTGTGTCCCATATCACACAGGTATGAATCGTCGCTCCACACCCTCCCCGCTTAGAGATGTTCATCAGATTGGCAGCACCATAAAGGAGCTTTTGTTTTGTTTCTAATTGACCGATTGGCAGGGGTGCTATTACTTCTTATTGCACACAGGTAGAAGGCTTTCACAGTATACCGTGGAGAGTTCAGGGAAAATAGAGTGCTGGTGCTTGACCTTTCCGGGGATTCTTGTAGCATATCAGCTTCCTTAAAATCCAATCCATAGCTCAGTAATCGTAACAAAATAAGACAAACCAAGAAATATACCTCACCACTAGGGGCGGAAAAGTATTAAAAAACCCTGCTGAGTTGTGTTCAAGCATAGCATGACAAACTGAACCATTCACGTTTCTGCTCCTCGCACAAACCTTTTGCTCCTCTGTTGGAAATGACATTTTTTTATGTATTATTTTTGTAATTATTCTTATTCATTGTACTTTTAAAAATAAAAATCAGCAATTATGTGTCTTTATTCTGCCATTACCACTCACATCAATTATATCTTGATACACCTTTATCCATCTATAATCAAAAGTCTTTCTAAGAAACGAAACAGAATATATTCCAACGACCTTATGTGAATTATTTTGCACAAAATACAGCATGATACTATATTGCTCTACAACGGGTTTACCTTTAACTTTAATTTCAGAGTGAGCTACAGCGGGGAAAATAAGTATTGAACACGTCACCATTTTTCTCAGAAAGCATATTTCTAAAGGTGCCGTTGACTTTAAAATGTTCCTCGGATGTTGGTAACAACCAAAGAAATCCATGTATGCAAAGAAAACAAATCTAATTAGTTTACAAATTAAGTTATGCATAATAAAATGAAATGATGCAGGGAAAACGTATTGAACACATGAAGAAAGGGAGGTGTAGAAAGGCAGTGAAAGCCCAGACAGCAGCTGAAATCTCTCAGTAGTTCTTCAGCAACCCTCTGCCCTTCCTCAGTGTAAATGAATATCAGCTGCTTCAGTCCAACATCTACATTAGCAGGAGGATGAAGATTAAACCAGAGTGGACATTTCAGCAAGACAATGATCCAAAACACAGCCAAGGAAACTCTCAAATGCTTTCAGAGAAAGAAAATCAAACTGTAGAATGGCCCAGCCAATCACCTGACTTGAATCCAATAGAAAATACTAAATCAAGATCAGATTTGATAGACGAGTACGCTCAATACTTATTTACCCCACTGTGTATTTGGAAATTACAATGAAATGGTTTTACTGCACTGCAAAACTAGTGGTGTCATTTAAATTCAACAGAGTTTTCAAAAGTTCAGACTTAGCTGATGATTGATATAAAGCGTGTTTGGCATGCTGTCCCGGGAGAGAGCCCTGAGCTCATGAGATCCTCGAGCCCAGGGCTCCCTCCCGTTGCAGGGCGAGAGGGGAGTTTGAGCTCAGGTAGGTCTCGAGAACTCCCCTGCTTGATAATGGTGAATGCAAATTATGAATAACTGTGGAGAGAATAGTGCTGAATTAATCGCTCGTCTATGGTGTCGATTTGGTTGGTCAATTTACTTATGTTACATGTTTTTTGGTCTGTGGGAGGAAACCGGAGAGCCCGGGAAAAACCCATGCAAACACGGGGAGAACGTGTAAACTCCGCACAGCAATGTCAACTTGGCTAGGTAAAGACTTGAGCTAGTGACATTTTTGCTGTGAGGCAACGGTGCTAACCACTGGGCCTCCGTGCTGCCCTGTCGAGGAAAGGGGATGAGTAGGGGTGGAAGAGGGGATTCTTTAATACGAAGATGGCTAAGGTAGGATACTCTGGTTATTTATAGTGATTTAGGAATCATCTGATTGGTGGATTATGCATTAGCTAATGTGGGACCAGCCGCTATCAATCATAAGCACGTGCTCCTCTCGAAATTAGTTTATGAATAAACTTCACAAAATCAACTGTGAATGAGTGAACATATTGTCCCAACATTTTCAGAGTTAAAATAACACTCTTAAGAGAGTTACTTGTACAGCACTATAAATAAGTGCATATTTACACTGTATCGAGTTAAAAAATAACTCTGGTCTACACTACTGGGACTCTAGTGTAAAGAGTGAAAATTCATCACTTTAACACAAAAACAGCTTGTAAGCCATTTAATGATTCAGAATGAAATAAGCCATTCATAATCTGATTAATTGTGTCAACTATTTATGTAAATATAATATTTATTATCAATGTCATTCTGTAGCTCTCACATGGTTGCCCACTGAAGTTAAGCAGGATTGAGTCAGTACCTGGATAGGAGACAACATGATAGGAGACAACTATGTTGCTGCTATAAGATCTGGTACACTGCTTTTCTTACTTTAAATTTTTGTCTTGTTTCTAGTCCCAATATCTAAAAATTCTTAAATCAAGAAGCTTTTTCTAGACAAGTAAACATATTATTTAAGTGAGTTAAAACTCACTTATTTTTGACATTATTTCTGAAAACAAGACAATATTCATTACTTGCCTAGAAAACGCTTCTTGATTTTAGAATTTTTTGATATTTTGACTAAAATCAAGACACAAACGCTAAGTAAGAAAAAGCATTTCTTGCAGTTTAGTGAGGTCTGTGTGTGTCCTAGTGCCCCCGTATAGTGATGTGGACACAATACTGTCATTGAGCAATTGTGCTTTGAAAAGAGTAGTGTTTTGTCCCTGGCATCCTAGTCAAATTTACCAACTGGTTTCTGTCTATTATGGCCTCCTAACAGTTGTACTCCTGATTCTGATAATTTAAAGTCACCATGAAATCAAAATTTACTCTTATTATTTTTTATATGTATATAGTAGTTCTTGTTATAAACGATGTATCTGTGCACTTCATTATTTTGTAATAATTAATTTGCCCTCATAAACTTTAATCAAATACCACAACCTTCCTTCCCCCTCAAAACAACTTGGTCACATGGGATTCTATTTAGGGCGGGGCTATCAGGGCGTGTCTCGTTTCTGCTCTGAATTCATCCATTGGTCAATCTTCCTTCCTTTTGTTAGCAACGCCCATCTTTCAACAATACAATCGGTTCTCAGAGAATGAAATCCTCCATTTTTTTTCTAATTTCAGGACCATTTCACATGGATGTACATCACCCAAGCAGAAAAAACACAATATTAACCTTCATTTCATGGAACGGCAGTAATCTCAGCTACTTAAGAGTAATTTAGACTAATGTTATTTCTTGCATTCTGGAAAGAGGAAATTTTTTTCTGCAAGAGTTCTGATATTAAGGTATAACTGAAAGGGATGCATCAATTAAAGTACACATGAAATCTAAACTAACCATATTGATTTTGTTAGCTCACGTTGCTAGTTTGGTGGTGAACAATTCATCTGTGCATGTCATTAAGAAAAGAAATTGCCCTTGCAATCTAAAATTGAAATCTGAAAATGCACTTCCTGTTTGTTTTCAGTTGAATTCTCAGATTAGGTCTGTCTGAGGTATTGGGCGTGGCTAACATGCTAAACCACGCCCCTCCAACTGTCAGTTTTGATAACAAACATAAATGGTGAGGAGGAGGAGTCTGTTAGGTTGTAATAACTCTCCACAAACCCTTTTCCCGATCTTTTACTACATCCATTCAGCTCGCAGCAGTAAAAACAAGCCACGCCCACTGTTTTCTCATTTAATATTCTGTTTTACCTAGGAACTACGTCACAATACGAAACGAAAAAGGTTGCAGCTTCCAGTTCACGTGGACTTTAAGTTTAAATACACTTGCTCAAACACAACTGAGTCTAGAATCTACAAATTTGAATTTTAGTCAAATTGTCGAATTTTGCTTTGACAAACGAGAGTGAAAAGACTAGAGATCTGTGCAAGGACCTGACTCCCGAAAGAGGAAGTTGACACTTCTGAGAGGTCTGCATGGAGAAATACTGATTTAATGCAGGAAGAGGTGAAACCACTGGAGACTTTTCCTGTGAGCAAAGAGAACATCATGCAATGCAAAATTGCTTCCTCCCTGGCTCACTCAACAGCCAGACCGAGGAGAGGCAGAGAGACAACAGAGCTCATATTCCACACCACTACGCCAGCTCTTTAAATGCCATCGCAGATTGACGGCCCAATGAGACAAGTTCAACTCACTGACGATCTAAGCAGAAGGACTTCCACCCAGGTGCAGCAAATTCAATGGTCACTACAATTACTGCTCAAATCACATGGACTGTTTCATTTTGATTATACACTGGTCTCATAGCAGTTCTTATATTCTTTGTTTAAAGGGTAGTTTGCCTAAAAATGAAAATTCTGCCATCATTTACTCACCCTTCACTTGTTCCAAACCTGTTTGAGTTTCTTTCTTCTTTTGAACATATTTTGAAGAAAGCTGATAACCAGTGACTTCCACTGTATTTGATTTTCATAGTTGGAAAAACAATAATTACAGGTTTTCAGCTTTCGTATCAATATCTTCTTTTGTGTTCAACAGAAGAAAGAAACTCATAAAGGTCTTTTATTACATTTGGGTGAGTAAATAATAAGTACACTTTTGGGTGAACTATGCTTTTAACATTCTCAGTCTGCCAGAGATACCTTTACCTTTAATCATTCAGCAGATGCTAAATAGTCTCAAGGGGACAATTCTTGGAATCTTTTCACGGGATCTTGAATATCTTGAGGCACCATGTTAAGCTTTCGTTCATAGCATACTATTACGTCTTGGGATGTCCAATTCTTCTTAAGCAGTTATCAAAATTAAGTGATCATTTCGGCATACGTCATCTCAGGTCTTCCATGATAAGTCAAGCAAAAGTTCTGGTGCACAAATAATTAAATCAGTGGCTGTATGTTCCATGTTCTGGATGCAGGTAAGTATTTTAACCATTACCGAGGAGACACAAATTGGGTAATTGGGTAAGCTAAATTGTTCGTAGTGTATGTGTGTGAATGAGAGTGTATGGATGTTTCCCAGTGATGGGTTGCAGCTGGAAGGGCATCCGCTACGTAAAACATTCCGCTGATTAATAAAGGGACTAAGCCGAAAAGAAAATGAATGAATGAATGAAAAAGGGTATTTATTAATCATTGTGAAATGAATTTCCAGATGAAATGCATGTACAGACGTTTAGCATTAAATGTGCTAGAAGGTGCCAGAAAAAAAAAATGAAAATACATGCTGTGCAACTGCAAAAGCAAAAAGTCAATGATTCATTCAGCCTCAGCATCACCTCTTCATGCTGGGTTTGGCCAGAAAATGTTTGCCTACATCAGAGGCGATGTTTTCCTTTGACAGGCTACAGGGGAAACCCTCTGCTGTCCACAACAGTCCACACCTTCTTCTTCCTTTCTAATCTTCCTCCTCGTCCCTCAACTCTTTTGTTACCTTGCTTCCTCTGCCTTTCCAGAAATGTATACAACATGTCCATTTCCAGGATTCGATGTCATTTGCACATCAGAACTGGCATTATTTTGTACAATTCATTTGATCACATCAACAGAAACAATGAGGTATATGCACAGCTAGTGTTTTTCAGCCAACGATACACTGAAAGGTGAAAGGTCAATGTGACTAATTTCAATTTCTTAAGGTTCCTTTTACAGCATCGATGTTGTAATGTAATTAAAATACAATCAATTAAATAGACTTAAGAATTCATTTAGTTGTTCAAGCGTAAACCGTGATGAAAGACCATGTAAACGCTAGCACTGTCAGTAAGCAGCAGGTTAGCGCAGAAACTCCATTGAAAATGCTGTGGTAAATTAAATGTTCATATTTTAAAGACATGGCGGGGAAAAATGGAATTTAATGCAGTGCTTCTTGCCTGGTCTGAGACCCACTTTATATTGTATATTATTCAGGCAGTGAAGATAACTGATTTTTAAAGAAAACAGGCGATTTTGTAAAGGCACAACTGGAAGGGATTTGGCTGGCTGACTGAAAATTAAAAGTCTGTGTGCATATACCACATTGTGAACAATTGTGTGTGAATGGTAGCAACAGTGTTGAAGTTATGTTTAACTTTTGGCACCTGTGCTAACCGTTTTGCAACACAAATGCATCACAGTGTATTTTCATGGGAGCCAAGGAATTCTGGCAATAGTCTGACAGTGGATCGGGGTTTGTGTGGCGAGACAGTGGGGTATAGACACAGCTGTTCAGGGTGAATGGCAGAACTCTCTGGAACATATCTCAGAGAAAAGATTAAAAAAAGCCAAGCCTAAAGCTGCTGTAATCTGTGCATGTTTTTTTAACAGAACCAGATATGCTGTTTCTAGGCCTGTCTGACCATTTTGGCTGAGAGAGAGTGGCAAGGTCTGTGGTGCACATTTGAATTTAAGGCGTATAGGGTATATTGACCATAGCGTAAAAATTGCGTTATAATAAACAGAAAGTGAATGTGTTTGAAATACTGTAGAAACGCCACACAGTTTTATGGAAGCCCGTTTCTTCCAGGTAACACAAAAAGTGCCCTAAAAATGTGAAGTTATGACTTATGAAATTGAAATTATGACTTATGAAATTGAAGTTATGACTTACTAAGTCAAAATTACTACTTGTAAAATTGAAATTACAAGATATAAGTTGATGTTAGGACTTAAAAGGTCGAAAGTTTTAAGAATTTGAGAAAATTTCACGTTATTTTAAGAAAGTCATTATTATGAGAACGTTTCTCATTATTTTGAGAGTCATTGTTATGAGAAAGTCATTATAAAAAAACATCATTATGAGAAAGTTATTATTACGAGAAAATATTTCATTATTATGAGAAAATGTGTCATTATTATGAGAAAATAAGTTATTATTATTATGAGAAGATGTCTTATTATAATGAGAAAATAAGTTATTATTATTATGAGAAGATGTGTCATTATAATGGGAAAATAAGTTGTTATTATGAGAAAATGTGTCATTATTATGAGAAGGTTTTTTTGTAAGTTGACTTTTTATTTTGTAATTTTAACTTTGTCATAATTTTGTCTTTTAAGGCTTTTGACATTTTAAGATTTCAGTAAATTAAAGGGATAATTCACACTATGAGTTTCTTTCTTCTGTTCAACACAAAAGATATTTTGAGGAATGTTAGTTGCTGGCACCTATTCACTTCCATATTAGGACCAGCAACCTTCTTCAAAATAAGTTTTTTTGTGTTTAACAGAAGAAAGAAACTCAAATAGGTTTTGAACAAGAGAAGAGTGAGTAAATAAATGATGACAGAAATGTAAGTTTTGGATGAACTATACCTTTAAGAGTAGGGCTATTTCCATGAATAACCATGAGGTGGCAGTGCCTTCCCAAGAGACATACAGATGCTTACACACAAACATACACACACATCTCACACAAGATTTGTCACATCTGTGGAGAACAAATGGAATGATAAAAGTGCCAGGAAAATGTTGGCAAAGGTACTTTTATCAGCATACTTTGTATGCTAAAGAAATAAATATATTAATAGATATTTAAAAAAAGGGGGCGTCACGGTGGCGCGGTGGGTAGCACGATCGCCTCACAGCAAGAAGGTCACTGGTTCGAGCCTCGGCTGGGCCAGTTGGCATTTCTGTGTGGAGTTTGCATGTTCTCCCCGTGGGTTTCCTCCGGGTGCTCCAGTTTCCTCCACAAGTCCAAACACGTGGTATAGGTGAATTGGGTAAGCTAAATTGTCCGTAGTGTATGTGTGTGAATGAGTCTGTGTAGATGTTTCCCAGTGATGGGTTGCAGCTGGAAGGGCATCCGCTGCATAAAACATATGCTGGATAAGTTGGCGGTTCATTCCGCTGTGGCGACCCCAGATTAATAAAGGGACTAAGCCGAAAAGAAAATGAATGAATGAACTCTGCACAACTGATTTCACTCGTCTGATCTTAAGCCATGGCTAAACTTATTCTTAGTCAACACGGTTACAGAACCATCGGTGTCACAACAAATTAATATCTATGACCTGCTGACAATGTCCAGGTCCGTCATTCCCCCAGCGCCCCCTCCATCTGGCCCAATCTTCTATCTCCAGCAAATTCTGAACACAGTCAACCAGCGAGCCAATGACAAGCTGGTCGCACAAGTATTATGTTTTATGTTTCTCCATTACTGTCTACTGTTTCACATGGTGATTGGGAGCATCAAGGCAAACTGAAGCTCGCCACATAATGGGCCCATTGATTCCCCAAAGGAACAGTTTTACCTAAGGGAGAGTTTAGCACTGAGCCAGACTCAAAGGGGGGGCGATTACCTTCTTCTCCAGGGCTGTGAATCATGACTAGAGAGTTTTATCACAAGAGGACTGTCCTGGCACCAATTCACTCAAAACCCTGGCAGCTCTTTGTCATATACACTTTTAAGGCACACATTGGTGCCTGGTGAGGTGTCTGGACTAATCATTGTAAATCACAGGGTCTGCATTTACACTGCATGATTAAAGTGACCCTATGGAGCCTGATTAAAATAAAACATATACTCATTTATATGTATTTATGTATGTATTATATCAACCTTGCATAAAATTACACAAAAAAAATGAATTATTACTTGTGTGAGGTGTTGTAATGCAGAGCGTATGGGGACAGGACAGTAAATTTGACATTGTTTTCTCTTCTGGCTGCCGTTATCGGTCTCACCATATTTTTTTCCTTTTTCTAAAAGTCTTGATAACACCGAATGGCCCATGTATGTGTAAGCAGGAAAAAAAAATCACATGGATTCCAATTTACTGAAATCAGATTCAGGCCTCGTTCATATGTGGAAATTTATCCGATACGAATCGGATCCGTACCATCATGTCTGCAGTGTAAGCAGGCAGATCGGATTTTCACCTGCCAATGCGAGTCACACGTCATAAAAAAGGTAGCGAATGACGTGAACTCTGATGCTTTCATTTCGGAACAGAGTTCTGCATGAGTCATAAACCTTAAATCTCATATACAAGGACAAAAAATGCTTCTATATTGTCATCAGGAGCGTCGCCAGCAATTTTGGGCCCTATGCACAAGTATTTGTAGAGGGCCCCCCAAAGGAAAAGTGAAATGTGTGTGTGTGTGTGTGTGTGTGAGGCGGGGTGGGGGGGTTGTTTGGGGGACGAGAAAGTAGTGATTTCTAAATTTACTTTGGCTTGTATTTCATTGCAGACAGTACACATTTCCACTGTGTGATGGTCCATCCAAGATGCCTCCAAGCCCAGACAAGTCAACGTCACTTCTGGACACTGTTAACATATGGCTTCCTTTTGGCACAGTACAGTTTTAACTGCCATTTGTGGATGTAACTACATATTGTGGTACTTGACAAAGGTTTGTCAAAGTAATCCTGAGCCCATGTCTTGATATCACTTATAGATGAATGAGGATTCTTGAAGCAGTGCCGCTTGAGGGATCGGAGATCACGGTTGTTCAGCTTAGGCTTGCGCCTTTGTCCTTTATGCACTGAAATTCCTTTAGATTCCTTGAATCTTTTAATGATGTTCTGCACTGTTGAAGGTAAAATATCCAAATGTCTTCCTATCTTTCTTTGAGGAACATTGTTTTTAAATATTTTAATTATTTTCTAACGTATTTGTTGGCAAACTGGCGATCCTCGGCCCATCTTTGCTCCTAAAGGACTAGACCTTTCTTGGATGCTGCTTTTGTATCAAATCATAATTACAATCACCTGTTGACATCACCTGTTACAAATCACATCATCATTTAACCAATTTTCCTCTATTATTATTAAAAATTTTCCTCTATTACTAGCTCCTGTCCCAACTTTTTTTGAAATGTGTTGCAAGAACCAGAATTGGAATACATGTTTATTTTAAAGAAAAAAAAAAAAAACATAAAAAAATCATGAGGAACACATTAAATAATGTTTGCTGTATCATCTGCATCATCAAAGTAAATTTATAAATCACTACTTTCTTTTTTTATTTGCATTTTTCATACTGCCCCAACTTTTACTGATTTCGCGTTGTAGAAAATAAGCAAATGGAATATAGAATAGAATGTGGAATATTCTCCTTAATGTTTGTAAAACAAATATAGGCCGTATATGTGCCGTTTACTTTAGTATGCAAAACGAATGCATGTTTGTATAGAAATTACTAATATTAATAACTAATATTGTAATTTTTTTAAACGTGTGTGTGTTTTCATGTAAAACAATATAATTTGTACAAAACAAATCAATTATAATTTAATGCGGATTTTCTCTAAAGAAGTTGTTACTCATTTTATGTTATAACTAATGTGGTTGTGGGCGACGCAGTGGCGCAGTGGGTAGCGCTGTTGCCTCACAGCAAGAAGGTCGCTGGTTCGAGCCCCGGCTGGGTCAGTTGGCATTTCTGTGTGGAGTTTGCATGTTCTCCCCGTGTGCGCGTGGGTTTCCTACGCGTGCTCCGATTTCCCCCACAAGTCCAAAGACATGCGCTACAGGTGAATTGGGTAAGCTAAAATTGTCCATAGTGTATGTGTGTGAATGAGAGTGTATGGGTGTTTCCCAGTGATGGGTTGCAGCTGAAAGGGCATCCGCTGCGTAAAACATATGCTGGATAAGTTGGCGGTTCATTCAGCTGTGGCAACCTCCAGACTAATAAAGGCACTAAGCCGAAAAGAAAATGAACTAATGTTGGTTGAATGATGGATCTACCACAGAGCAACTACGGTTTTGGGAAATACTTGTCACTACATTGTTAATTTCCCAAATGATGCATCATACTTTACATCATGCATCATACTATGGTAGTTCAGCCACAAGTTACGTTGTTGTTTGGGAAACGCATCCCTGGGCAGCTCCGAGACCCCTTCAATGGTCACCTGCAGTGTTTGGGGAGCTGTTTTCAACAACAGTAATGGTACTGGATGAAGAAGCAATCCACTGGGTTAATACCGTTACAATGTGTTTTTGTGGTTGAGTCACCGCTTTTCAACTTCTAAACATTCAATACCCACAATTTTTTTTTTTATGAATTTCTATATTCATGTAAAATTCCATTATCTTCTGCTCGCACGCAGAAACAAGAACTTTACCAACTCTGCTGCTCTGTGTTTCACGGAAACCTGGCTGAACGAAGCCATTCCGGACAGCGCGTTACACCTACCGGACTTTCAGCTGTACAGAGCGGACCGCGATACGGAGTCAACGGGCAAAACGCGCGGTGGTGGGACATGCTTTTACATCAACAGAAGGTGGTGTACGGATGTAACTGTGTTAAAGAAGATGTGCTGTCCTGACGTGGAAGTGCTTTTCATTAACTGTAAGCCGTTCTACTCGCCGTGGGAGTTTTCCTCGTTCATTCTCATCGGTGTTTATATTCCACCGCAAGCACACGTGAGTACTGCACTGCAACAGCTGGCTGATCTGATCACAGAGACAGAACAACAACACCCGGACTCTGTTTTTATTATTCTCTGTGACTTTAATCAGGCGAAACTCACACATGAGATGCCTAAATTCAAACAGCACATTACATGCCCCACCAGAGACAATAATATTTTGGACCATTGCTACACCACAATAAAGGATGCATATCGTTCCGTCGCCAGAGCAGCTCTAGGACTCTCCGACCACTGCCTGGTTCATCTTATACCAACTTACAGACAAAAACTTAAAACTACTAAGCCAGTATTAAGGACCGTTAAGAGATGGACCAACGACACAGAACAGGCCTTACAAGCCTGTTTTGAATGCACTGACTGGAGTGTTTTTGAAGCTGCAGCCACCAGCCTCGACGAACTCACAGATACCGTAACATCATACATCAGTTTCTGTGAGGAGCTATGCATCCCTACCAGGACCTACTTATCATTTAACAATGATAAACCATGGTTCACACCAAAACTTAGACAGCTTCGTCAGGCCAAAGAGGATGCCTACAGGAGTGGGGACAGGGTCTTGTACAATCAGGCAAGGAACACACTGACAAAGGAGATTGGTGTGGCTAAGAAGAGCTACGCCAAAAAGCTGGAAAACCAGTTTTCTGCCAACGACCCGGCATCAGTGTGGAAAGGCCTGAAAGACATCACAAACTACAAGAATCCATCCCCCAGCATTGATGGCAATAAACAACTTGCAAACGAGCTGAATAAGTTCTACTGTAGATTTGAGACACCCCACACCCACCCTGACGATCTCTCTACACAGCCATCAACACCTCCAGCCATCTCTCTTTCCCCCCCTGCACTTCAGATCAGTGAGGATAATGTGCGTCAGATCTTCAGGAAACAGAAGAGAAGGAAAGCACCTGGCCCAGATGGTGTTTCACCAGCCTGTCTGAGAACCTGCGCTGACCAGCTGGCTCCCATTTTCTCACAGGTCTTCAACAGATCACTGGAACAGCGCAAAGTTCCATCCTGCTTCAAATGCTCCAACATCATCCCAATCCAGAAGAAGCCAAAGATCACAGGACTCAATGACTACAGACCTGTTGCCTTAACATCTGTGGCCATGAAGTCATTTGAAAGACTGGTGCTAGCATATCTGAAGGACATCACTGGACCTTTGCTGGACCCCCTGCAGTTTGCCTATAGAGCAAACCGGTCTGTGGATGATGCAGTCAACATGGGACTGCATTATACACTACAACATCTGGACAAACCAGGGAACTACGCAAGGATTCTGTTCGTGGACTTCAGTTCTGCCTTTAACACCATCGTCCCATCATTGCTCGAGTACAAACTGACCCAGCTCACCATCATGAACAGCACTGTGGCTGCAGTAGAGTCATTCAGGTTCCTGGGCACCACCATCTCTCAGGATCTGAAGTGGGACATTCACATAGACTCTATTGTGAAGAAAGCCCAGCAGAGACTGTACTTCCTTCGTCAGCTGAGGAAGTTCAACCTGCCACAGGAGCTGCTCGTACAGTTCTACTCAGCTGTCATCCAATCCATCCTCTGCACTTCAATCACCGTCTGGTTCGGCTCAGCTGCCAAAACCGACCTCCGTAGGCTACAGCGAATAGTCCGGACTGCTGAACGAATCACTGGCACTACCCTTCCTACACTTCAAGAACTGTACTCTTCCCGAGTGAGTTAAAGGACTCGCAAAATCACTCTGGACCCTTCACACCCAGCACACTTTCTGTTTGAACTGTTACCGTCTGGCCGGCGCTACAGAACACCGAGCACAAAAACAGCCAGACACAGGAAAAGTTTCTTTCCTCAGGCCATCTACCTCATGAACAGTTAATTATTCCCCTACTGTGCAATAAACATGTGCAATACTTTTTCATACGCATTTGTACACAGCACCTTATAACCGTATACAATGCAATACTTTCTCCTACGCATTTGTACACAGCACCTTATAACTTGTAAAACTTGTATATTTATAACAAATCTGTAGAACAATTCATCATCCAGAGCTCTATTGTCTAACTGCATCTCTGTTTAATGTTTGTCGTATTTTATTTGATTTTTTTCCTCATATTTATTTTGTGTTGTCACTTGTCACTTTATGTACATTGGAAGCTTCTGTAACCAAAACAAATTCCTTGTGTGTGTAAGCACACTTGGCAATAAAACCGATTCTGATTCTGATTCTGATCTATTACAGTGGGGACAATAAGTATTAAACACGACATGTTTTTTCCCTAGAATAATATTTCTAAAGGAGCTGTTGACATGGAATTGAACCAGATTTTGGTAAAAATATAAACAATACAAATATACAAATAAAACAAAACAAAAAAAACTGAAAAAATTGTTATGTGTAATATCAATGAAATGACACAAGGAGAAAGTGCTTTATTTAAACGTATTTAATACATAAAAGGCTTTTGTGGTGATGGCAGCTTAAAGATGCCTCTCGTATGGTTACATGCATTGCTCAGGTGTGAGTTTCTCACAGATTTCAACAGAGTGTAAAACTCTTGATGGTTCTGTGGGTCTCGTCTTTTAGATCTGAGCTTTATTTTGTATTCTCTATTGGATTCAAGTCAGGTGATTGGCTGGGCCATTCTACAGCTTAATTTTCTTTCTCTGAAAGCATTTGAGAGTTTCCTTGGCTGTGTTTTGGATCATTGTCTTGCTGAAATGTCCACCCTGGTTTCATCTTCATCCTCCTGCTAATGTAGATGTTGGACTGAAGCAGCTGATATTCATTTACACTGAGGAAGGGCAGAGGGTTGCTGAAGAACTACTGAGAGATTTCAGCTGCTGTCTGGGCTTTCACTGCCTTTCTACACCTCCCTTTCTTCATGTGTTCAATACTTTTTCCCTGCGTCATTTCATTTTATTGCACATAATTTGTAAACTAATTGCTTTGCATATATGGATTTTTCTAGTTGTTACCAACATCCAGTGAAAATTTCAAGCCAACAGCACCTTTAGAAATATGTTTTCTGAGATAAATGTTGACGTGTCCAATACTTATTTCCCTCACTGTATATTCCATACATTATCATTCCTGAGCCTGCCATTCCTTCCAATGCCACACAAGGGAGCCCTCGCCTGAATGCTGATTTAGTTAATTTTCCGCATTTACACCATGTATAAATAGATCCTTTGGTTCATTTGTTGTTTTTTGTGTGTGTGTGAAGTCTTGCCAGTATCACCGTTTCAGTTCTGAACATTTCCTTGTTTGTGTTTTGACTCCTGTCCGTTTTCTTAGGATTAATGACTTTAGTTTTGTGTTCTCGGGTTTACTGTTAAGACTCTCGTTTATTTTGGTTTGATCTCAGCCTGCTTTTTTTGACAATGTTTCTGGATTGCTGCAGTAAAGATCTTCTGTCTCCATACTGAAAGAAATATTAAT
>CAIGQV010016226.1:3021455-3042947 GCA_903798115.1 Danio jaintianensis | reverse complement strand
TTCATGTGAATTCCTTTGTATGTGTCATGTTGTTCATCTGTTTACTCTTATTAGACAGAATAGCAACCAGGCAGCAGTTTAGATCACACAAGAAGACACATACAACTTGTTGTTTGCATGGGAGCTGAGCTTGGTTAGTTCTCAAGGGGGGGGTTAGTGTGAATATTTCTCATTGAGAGCTCCATTCCCGTCTGGATTTCTTCTCAAGGCATGGACTTCAGGCTTCTGTGCCACATGATTTCCTTTCTGTGCCTGTCAAGACAAGTGGCGGCTAATATCTTGGAGATCACTGGTTGAGTTAATAGAGTAGTTTGAGATGAATATTCTCATGAATTTAAGGTTGTTTTTCTACTCACAACTAAACACACGTGAAAAGTGACATGGAAGCACCGCGAGGTCATGTAGTATATCTTTTGTTATTAACTACATAATGAGAAATAAGCCTTGTGGGGTAGAAAATGTTCTTATTTTGCTAACCTGGCTTTTGAAGGGAATTAGCAATTTCTCTTCAACTTTTTTTTTTTTCGACCCGCTTGTGGTAATGCTCAGATGACACGTCAAACAGATACAGGTGTTCCTGCCAAATTTCCGCTAGTTTTTACTCCATTTCTTAGGTCCAAATAGACCAAAATAAAAGCCTTTTAACTTCTCCCCCACCGATTTGCCTGTGATTTTAGGCATCTGTCTGCGATTTCTTAAAATCAGGGATAAAATCATGCAGTCTGAACTCAGCATTAGAAACTTTGCTGTGTGAAAGCGAACCGCACCAAAAAACAAAAGCAACATTGTAACAATTTTAATCCCTGTTTCGGAGCAAAACAATCGATCTACAGGTGTGAAAGTACCCTAAGACTTTAAGCCTAATTTAGGCATTTCATTCACATGAACATGACTCCCATGTCTAGATGCAAAAAGTGTTACTCAAGTGTGACAACCATAATTAATGTGCCCTATTGTGTAATTAATGCAGATTATCACACAACTGTACTCTTATGTAATAAATACAGTTGGGCCCTCCTGGATTATTAGCCCCCCTGTACAGTCGTGGCCAAAAGTTTTGAGAATGACACAAATATTAGTTTTCACAAAGTTTGCTGCTAAACTGCTTTTAGATCTTTGTTTCAGTTATTTCTGTGATGTACTGAAATATAATTACAAGCACTTCATACGTTTTAAAGGCTTTTATCGACAATTACATGACATTTATGCAAAGAGTCAGTATTTGCAGTGTTGGCCCTTCTTTTTCAGGACCTCTGCAATTCGACTGGTCATGCTCTCAATCAACTTCTGGGCCAAATCCTGACTGATAGCAACCCATTCTTTCATAATCACTTCTTGGAGTTTGTCAGAATTAGTGGGTTTTTGTTTGTCCACCCGCCTCTTGAGGATTGACCACAAGTTCTCAATGGGATTAAGATCTGGGGAGTTTCCAGGCTATGGACCCAAAATTTCAACGTTTTGGTCCCCGAGTCACTTAGATATCACTTTTGCCTTATGGCACGGTGCTCCATCGTGCTGGAAAATGCATTGTTCTTCACCAAACTGTTGTTGGATTGTTGGAAGAAGTTGCTGTTGGAGGGTGTTTTGGTACCATTCTTTATTCATGGCTGTGTTTTTGGGCAAAATTGTGAGTGAGCCCACTCCCTTGGATGAGAAGCAACCCCACACATGAATGGTCCTAGGATACTTTACTGTTGGCATGACACAGGACTGATGGTAGCGCTCACCTTTTCTTCTCCGGACAAGCCTTTTTCCAGATGTCCCAAACAATCGGAAAGGGGCTTCATCAGAGAATATGACTTTGCCCCAGTCCTCAGCAGTCCATTCGCCATACTTTTTTGCAGAAGATCAATCTGTCCCTGATGTTTTTTTTTGGAGAGAAGTGGCTTCTTTGCTGCCCTTCTTGACGCCAGGCCATCTTCCAAAAGTCTTCGCCTCACTGTGCATGTAGATGCGCTCACACCTGCCTGCTGCCATTCTTGAGCAAGCTCTGCACTGGTGGTACTTTCTTGGACGCCCTGAAGCCTTCTTAACAAGAATTGAACCTCTTTCCTTTTCTTGATGATCCTATAAATTGTTGATTTAGGTGCAATCTTAGTAGCCACAATATCCTTGCCTGTGAAGCCATTTTTATGCAACGCAATGATGGCTGCACGCGTTTCTTTGCAGGTCACCATGGTTAACAATGGAAGAACAATGATTTCAAGCATCACCCTCCTTTTAACATGTCAAATCTGCCATTCTAACCCAATCAGCCTGACATAATGATCTCCAGCCTTGTGCTCGTCAACATTCTCACCTGAGTTAACAAGACGATTACTGAAATGATCTCAGCAGGTCCTTTAATGACAGCAATGAAATGCAGTGGAAAGGTTTTTTCAGGGTTAAGTTCATTTTCATGGCAAAGAAGGACTATGCAATTTATCTGATCGCTCTTCATAACATTCTATAGTATATGCAAATTGCTATTATAAAAACTTAAGCAGCAACTTTTCCAATTTTTTATATTTATGTAATTCTCAAAACTTTTGGCCACGACTGTACATTTCCCCCCAATTTCTGTTTAACAGAGAGAGGATTTTTTTCAACACATGACACTACATACTATTTTCCAAGATATTTTTCAAGATACAAACTAGTATTCAGCTTAAAGTGCAGTTTAAAGGCCTAACTAGATTAATTAGGTTAACCAGGCAAGTTAGGGTAATTACGCCATTGTATAACAGTGGTTTGTTCTGTAGACAGTCAGAAAGAAAAATTCACAGGAGGGCAAATAATTGTGACTTCAACTGTAATTGCTGTCAGTTATTCAGTTAGACATCACACATTGGATATTGGAACCTTCACTGGCGATTACCACTATATTTACATATCCGCCCCATTGGACAAGTGCGCCACACACAGACCTCTCTTACCTCAGATGCAAACCTAATATCCACCAGAGCAGCCAAAAAAGCCTGCGCTGACCTGACCATGAACCGCAGTATCCCATGAGTCACCTGCATTATTGGGCGCAACCCTCTCCACCTCAGTCTTTCCCCAAACACTTACAGAGACTCAAAACAGCAAGACTCCCTCCCTCTGTCTACTGTCAAAGCCAATGCTCTCAGGCCTGACTTCTGTCTGGAGAGCTCGCAGGTCTTTTTCACCTTTCCGTGCCTCTGGGCCTTATTGTTTTTGTTTACTTGTGGAGTTAATTGACATGCGCAAGAGTTATGACCATGAGGCACTGGGTGGAGTGATGGACAGGGAAAGGTATGAGTGACTCAAGCTGCAAGAAAGCAAGCAGGAAAAATACAAACGAGACCTGGTGGTTGAGTTGTTTGTGTGTTTACTCTTGTTGTGTGTTTAGTTTCAGATGCCCCTTCAAGGCCAGTTTAGGACTTATATAGAGAAAAGAATGGACAGATATGGCGTGATAAACAGCTGACATGATACCTGTTGTAGGAGAAAAACATTTATTTAAGGAAACAGTTTGAGATTATGTCATCATGTTATGATTTGTTCACTTTTAAAGCCAGAATTTAAAAAGTTACATTCGATGTGTGCACAATTTCGTCATCTTTTGAAATCATATTAAAGCATTGTTAGTTAGACCAATCAAAATGTAAAGAGTTATTGCTGAAATTGGGTTATTGCTGAAATTGCACCTCCAAAGCAATGATTTTAAATGGTGTCAGATTGACTCTGTGTGTTTTGACATGCTATTTTGACAGTACGGAAATGTGAATTATATTTTAATGATGTGAGGTTGAATCTAAAAATGAACAGTATGTACTTTTACTACTACTACTACTATCCAGTACTACTACTAATAAAATGTATTGATTTATCTCTAAACCTATAGTAAAAGATTTCAATACTCTGATTAGAGTATTATATTCTGTCCATTTCCTGTAAGTTGGATGCTCAAATTGCTAAAATGCTGCTAACATAATGCTAAAATGATGCTAACTGCTAAAATGCTTTTGAAGCCTGAGAACTGGTGCAACTGTGTGTTGTGTGTTTTTTTTTTTAAACAACAGCAAATTTGGCATGATAAATATTTATATAGTGGCAACAATTTAGCATTCCAAATGTTCCCCTGAAACTGAGAAATGGAGCAAGCCTGTTTGGGATTATCTGGACAACATCTTATCACTGGTGACCTCTCTTACAAACACATGCGGCAGAGTCAGTGTCTCCACTAATGGCAATCTGTTAGACTGCAAATGATCCCAAAATTTTACTACAAGCTTTATATAATGAAAAATAACAAAACCTAAAATTGTATCTTGATTGTATCCCATTCTTGCAAAACGAGTTGGAATGTGCACAGGCTAATTTATATACACCCAGGAGGTTGTGATGACATGCAGAATAAAGCCTGACAGGCTTATCAGCAGCCCTTATTACACGGCTACTTGCCACAAAACATAAAGATTAGACACAAAACATTGTTCTGAGGCATAATAGTTTATTAATTCTTTAATTAATCACAAAGCTGACAGAAAGGAAAGCTAACCTGTGCATTATTCAGACGCTAGATGGCGCCAAACCGTCAAAGCTGACAGAAACAAAACAAGCTGAATAGAGCATAGATTAACCTACATATTATTCATTTACAAGACAGTGCCAAACAGTGAAAAACAGCGACGTGACAGACAGACAGATACATATGAATATGGATGGAATTTTATGGATGTGAACATATTCACTGACGGTCAAGGTGATTCTGAGTTCCCGGATGAGCCTGCATTATTTAGCGGTTGTTATCTCGGGATAAAATACCTTGGAATGTTCTGACTGACCAATCAGAAGTGAGTATTCCAGACAGCCATGTAATAAAACAAGTTAAATATGAGGTTCTTTAAATGCTAGGTGAACAATGCCGTTTTTAAAATTCTTTTGGCACACGAAAATGTTCCTTAATCTTCATATGATATAGCCTTTAGATAGCTATAGAAAAACTGTCACTTTGTCTCTGCACAGCAAAAAGAAACCAGCTGTAATTTCTCAAATATTTGTTTATAAGATTATTAGACATATTTGCATGAGTTAATTCCTCCTTGGTAAGTGACAATTACTGTGAAAATGGTATTAAACACTTTGTTAAGGCTTTGTCTGTGTGCATTACATCTTCCAGTTTCCCTTTGTGGAATAAGAAAACAGATTACTGCCCCCCCACAGGTGCAGAAAGACACGTCCTCTCACACAGGCGCAGAATGGGCACTCTCGGTTCAATTGCCGTCTATTTGGTGAGTTCACGCACAGCTTTTTGGTTCAGATGGGACCAGACATGAGAGCTGACAACACAGTTGTTTTTTGTTGACGCTAGTTGTTTGGCATCAGCTTGGTGTGTTCCATCTCTAAGTCTGATGGACCATGGCAGTGCAAGGTTCACTCAAGTTCATTCATTAATTTTTCTTTGGCTTAGTCCCTTCTTTATCAGGGGTCGCCTCAGTGGAATGAACCATCAACTATTCCAGCATATGTTTTACGCAGCGGATGCCCTTCCAGCTGCAACCCAGTACTGGGAAACACCCACACACTCTCACATTCACACACACACACACACACTCATACACTACAGCCAACTTAGTTGATCCAATTCACCTATAGTGCATGTGTTTGGACTGCTGGGGAAACCAGAGCACCCGGAGGAAACCCATGCCAACACGGGGAGAACATGCAAACTCCACACAGAAACGCCAACTGGCCCATCCGGGACTCGAACCAGTGACCTTCTTGCTGTGAGGTGACAGTGCTAACCACTGAGCCATCGTGCCACCCGACTCAAGTTCATTATTAGCATATTTGAAAACAATTGTTTTATTTCTAAAGTTATTTCTAGTGTTTCTTTCATACTAGGAATCGTTCAGCAGTAATGTGGAGATCTCCTCATTCTGTCGCAACACTGAATCTAGAATTTCATAATTTGAATTCCATCAGGTCTCGATGGATTGCCTGAGGGATGTTCTCAATCTGTTCTGCAGACCTTAATGGTTGGAATATTTGTACCTTTTTTTCATTGGTCAAGAGTTCAGAGAACTCGGGTGTCTTTGGCAACATAACTGGGGCAAATGCACTGGACAGGATGATGTTCAGGATTACATTTCAGCCTGGTGTATCCTTGTAGGGCGGCATCTATGTTGACTTGTAGACAGTTATTCAGACAACTAGTAGTGACAAGTTTCTTATATATGCACTGAGTTAAAAAAATAACATGTAAAATGACTTTGTATGTATATCTTCTGCACTGATTAGGGTGCGTGTTTACTACAGGCAATACAATGCTTGTGTATCGCACTTCTAAATTTAATGCATAAATGCATACCCTGACCTGACACGGGAGAGAAGATATAGGCGGACAAAGTAGTTTTTATAGTTTTTTTGGCACACAAGTGCTCTTGTAGCTTTGTATGATTACAGTTGATAGAATCACTTATACCAACACAATACCAACCCTGTTTTTGCAAAGTGATATCCAGCATTTCAACCCTTGCCATTAGGAAATAAAGCTGGTCAACCATCATTGCTATATACAGTATATGCAACATAGGCTCATTCTGAAAACGTAGCCCTATATATATTTCTGGAGATCGCGAATTATGTAGCTAGAGGTACGTATGGCTGCATTTCATCTTTAAAATGAATGCTACGGGGTCGGTATGGCGCTGTTTCTTTTCACGCTACCAGCTGGACCGCTTACCTTTGTGTGGACAGCTTTTCCACCGTTACCAATTTGTCCAGTGGCTCACTGCGTACGTCGACGGACTTGTTACGTGGAGCGGAGTTGATCGCGACGACGGGGTTAGAGTCTGGCAAAGAACGGTTTCAGAAAGCAGGTAAGACAAAAACAAAAGACAAAAAATATAATATAAATAACAACATGAGAATGTGGTAAAATCTGAAAATGTGGTAAAAATCAGGCTGCCGCGAGGGTTTTTCTTTTTCTGGATTGCTTTTGAAAACACTATCGGTTGGGTTTAGGGAAGGAGGAGGGTGGGTCAGTCGAATGGTCAGTCAGTCAGTCGACAGCAGCCTCTGTTGGATTTGAAAATTGAGATCTGAAAAAGCCTACACAGCGGCCCCTGGTGGATTCGTGAAACCAAAAACTGCAAAAAAAAAGATACCTCCTGGGACGTATTTGGCGCTCTCCAGAAATGTATATAGGGGTAAGTAATCAGAATGAGCCTGGGTTGAGTACATGCCTAACTATATAGCTGCTGTATATGTAAATCCCCTTTAAATTGAACAAAACTTAAGTCTTTGTTCAAACAAAGTTGCAAATATCTAATTTATTGCAGTGTTGGACTTAAATATTTTGTTGTTTTCAAACCAGATTCAAAATCACATCATATATAAGGTTTTAAATTAGATATAGACTATTTTTTTGTGAATGAACAAAAACACAAGTTCAGTCTGATTGCCGTATCAGATTACAGATCATAAATAATTTACAGCATTAAAAACTAACATGAAAAGAATCCAAATTTCCAGTTCTCTTTTCTATAGTGACAGCTAACACAAGTTGATGTAAGGGAAAGTAACTCGATGTTGTGTTGATGCTTAGGTCATTACCATGGCAACCAATGTAGATGTAGCAGGTACTGACGATAATGTCAGAATTAACCAATCTGATGTAATAGCTAGAAAAAAAATCCAGTGTGGACAGTAAGTGCTCTTTTTTTAGCTGGGTGCAATGTGAACAAACAACTTAGCTAATGCTTGGTAAATGTGCCAAGCAGGGCAGTGAAAATTATGAAACACTGCAATTGAGCTCCTAGGTCATGTTTTGATTTAAATTGAAATGAAATAGAAACCAAACATCAAACTGGTGATTGAATGGATTGGTAAAAGTGAAAGTTCTAGTAAATGGAGTCTAAAAAAGACTTTTGAGGAAGTTGACGATCTCCTTAAAGGGTTAGATAAATTAAGATATTTTAGATGAAATCTGAGAGTTCCTCATCCTTCATAGACAGCAATTGTCCTGACTTCAAAGTCCAGAAAAATACCAAAAACCATCGTCAAAACAAATGTGTCTTACGTGGTTCAATCAGAATAATATGAAGTTACAAGAATACATTTGGGTACACGCAAAACAAAAGTAACAACTTTTGAGTAACAGTTACTTCTCCTCAGTGTCGGTATATTGCGCATGTTTACATGAGAGCTGCACACTGATGTATACCCTTGGATGCCTGTATGCGACTTTCTCTATTTGAACCAAAGTACATGTGAATTCGAGGTATGCGTTAGCTGTGCTACCGAGTGCGACACATAAAAAAAAACATGTTATGAACACACACCCTATACTGACACTGAAGGCTGATTTATATTTCTGTGTCGAGTGATCGGCGTGACCCACGGCACCTTCCTTGCGCGTAGTCGTGCATTTATACTTGTGTTGCTCTGCAATAACACTTCCGAAACGCTACCTGGCAGTAGATTTTTATGTTCTTCGCAGGTGTTTTGTTTTTCTGAATGCTACCCTAATGTACAAGTAGCTAAAACTCACTCATTTAGAGGCGGGAACCAGTGGACGTACAACAACTTTAATCATAAGGTAAACACATAACAAAAGTTTCCATCTGGAGCTCCTTCACGGGACTCAACACTTATAAACACTCGCTCCATTAGGCTCGCGAATCTCAGCACCGCCCACACTCGTCAACGCTACCAAGCTGACCAATCACAAAGCTTATGCTACGCTTCATTATGTAGTAAAAAATTTTTTTAGAGGTGCACGTCAGCCACGATGATGGGTCTGCGACCGCACGAAGACTGTGCCGGACCATTCGCATGCGCTTGACACAGAAGTATAAGTATTCTCGTAGCATCATAATATTTCGATGTTCCAAAGATGAATGAAGGTCTCAGGGTTTTGTTATGACATGGTCTGAAGTGTAATTGAGGGTGTAATGGCTTCCTATCCACTCGGGGATATGTGATAAAATGTTCTTTTACTCGTAATTTGAAAATAGTCAGTGTGCGTGCAGAAATCCATTTCTTGTCTTTCATTTAATGAAGGAAGTACAGCGTACAATAAAAACATGGGGATTCATGTTTCAAAGAAGCATATAATACAATAAGAAACGTATTCCCTCAACCTGTTCACCCATTCACAAACACAATACTCAACCCTCAGTGCTGGGAAACACACAAACACTCATACACTATGGTCAATTTTAGTTCATCCAGTTCACCTATACTGTGTGTCTTTGGACTGTTCCCGTTTTCCGGAGGAAACCCACGCAGACACGGGGAGAACATGCAAAGTCCACACAGAAAAGCCTTCTGGTCCAGTTGGGACACGAACCAGCGACCTTCTTGCTGTGAGGCGACCAAGCTAACCACTTAGCCACCGTGCCACCCCAACAAACACAACAATGAGGGTTTAAATGTCATATGACATGCACAAAACTCCTCCTTTTACACCGCCATCTTGTGTTTACAGTTTACATTTTACAAAGTCGTCATATCAGTCAAATAGCATCAATGCTTCCCTAACAGATTGAGATACACTGCCCACCGATGGCAAACCCACATCATTGCAGTCGCCAGTCCTTATATCCACCACAGGACCCGAGGGTGCTTTTAAGGGCCCGCTTTTGGTGTTCATCACTGTTGAGAGAATAAATTGCTTGGGGACCATGGAGCTGACATGCATGGCACGTTCCCTATGCGTACGCACTCAATGTAGAGTTCCCCGAGCTGGGCTGGCAGTCTGGTTTGAGTTCATCAGGCAGCAGCTTGGGCTTGGTTATTAGATCCAGATGGGCCCAGGCTCTGTCTTACAAGCTCAGAGTAAAGAGAAAAAACACACACTTTCCCCTTCTCGCTGGCTTCTCGCAGGCCTTCTCTGAGGGAGCTGAGAGTTGCTGGTCCACCCATTTCCTTTCCTTGCCCTTCCCAGGCATGTCAGAGCAGAGCCCAGCCAAAACAAATCATAGGCTTCTGGACAAGCTTTGGCCTTCACCATTGTGATAACTCTACATGATGTGCGAGGAAAGGTGTACACTACAGAGGGGGTAAGGGAGCAACATATGCTTAGAGTTTTCAAGAGCTGAAGAAAACAAATACAATTGCCTAAAGTCATGGTTGACTGGAACCTTCTCTGTATGTATTGCATTTGAGCAGCAAATGTTTGAATCAAAACTCTTCGTTGTGCTTGATTTTGTTGCATGTGTACAAAAAAAATAAAGCATATTCCACTGAGCTGTTTGCCTTTGAAATTATTTGCAGTAAGTCTGTGGGAATATGACCGAAAGATTCCTCACTTCTGCTCTATGAAATCGTTTTGTGGAAATTCTTCCCTGAATTCCTCGTACTAAACTGGCATTCACTCAGAAAGCTATGGCCTTACAAATGCTTGTGGTCGACTGTTTGAGTTCTGGTTTTTGCTTCATGTCTCTTGTTTCATTGAAGTCAGATTTCAGTTCACTCGGGGTAGAACTCACAGGTTAGAGGTTATAAGAGTTGAGTTATGTGATCAGAAGGGAAAAGTATACTTTGTACAAATGATTATCATCACAGACTACACAGAACAACTTTTCCAGTCATATTTAAATAATCATGTAATAATGTGCAGGCAAACTGTGAAGACATTAGTTTGGCTGAAGTTTCACTGTACATTTCTAATGCTTTTTGTTTTGGCTTATGGTGAAGACAAATATATATATAGTGCCAATAACTGAAAGTCTCATGTTTGGGGTACTATTTATACTATGAATAAACCATTAACTAAGACTTTTGCCTCAATAAACTGCTAATTTACTTCTTAATATAGTAGTTGGGTTTAGGTATTGGATAGTATTAGGGATGTAGAATAATAAAGAGTCAATATCTTAATAATTGACAGGTAATAAGCCACTAGTTAATAGCGAGAATTGGTACTCAACTAAAGTGTTACCCTTTATTCCAATGCAATCATCTCAAAGCAATTCATTACTTTTGATTTAGTGGCTAATTCGTATGAATTTGTAAGGTCTCATTCATACATTTTAGTACAATTTGATCATCCCGAAGTAATGGTTGGATTTAGGGGTGGGGTTTGGGGCCATGCCTTCTTTTAAAAACCGTACATTGTCATACCAATGAAATTGTATGAATTTGTGCGAATTAGTCACTTTTTTGACAATGTATAATATAGTTACGTTTCCTCATGGGAAGCCTATTTCAGTTTAAGACATCTGTAAGGTGATTCCCAAGAAAAGTTAATCTCCTGACTATGGTATAACAACGTTATTTAGAAAGCACCTTTTATTGGGGAAAAAGTAAATTCCAGTTGTAGGAATTAAGTTAGTATTGACCTGGAACAGTATAGACCAGGGGTTCTCAATCTCAATCCTAGAGGTTCGATGTCCTGCGGATTTGAGCTCCAACCCCAATCAGACACACCTGGGCTAGCTAATCAACCTCTTACTAGACTTTCTAGAAACATTCTTGCAGGTGTGTTGAGGCAAGTTGGAGCTAAAATCTGCAGGACACCGGACCTCCAGGACCGAGTTTGAGAATCCCTGGTGTAGACCCTCTTCAAAAGGATCATTTAGACCAGGGGTGCCCAAACTCTGTCCTGGAGGGCCGCTGTCCTGCAAAGTTTAGTTTCAACCCCAATCAGACACACCTGGGCTAGCTATTCAAGCTCTTACTAGGCTTTCTAGAAACATCCTTGCAGGTCTGTTGAGGCAATTTGGAACTAAAATCTGCAGGACACCCCTGATTCAGACAGCTTAAAAAAATGAATGGTACAGATCCCTGTTATAAGCACGTCTACTTGGTATTTCTATTTTGACATTTTATCTCATATGTTGACTGCAGTATGTGATCATTTCAACTATATGCCATCTTTTTTTAGAATATACAGCAGAAATAGGCTTCCATAATGACAGTTTAAACACAAACCTTATATTTCTGTTTTACGCAATTTCACCGATTAAGTATTACTGCAGACAATATTGGGTCCCATTTTACTATAGGTGGTCTTAACTAATCTATACTTACACTGAAATTAATAATTTGTTACAATGTACTTATTGTGTAAATACACGTTTTTACATTGTACTTATGATTGATTAAATACCTGCATGTAACGACATCTTTAATTACACTGTTGACCATTCTGTTGACCACCTTAAACCTACCCATGCCCCCAAATCTGTCCCTAACCCTACCCGTATCCCACCTCAAGAGCACCAGAAGGGTGCTGCAATACATTATAAATAGTAAGTACATTGTATTTATTGTTTGATTCAAGTGCATAGTAGTTAAAGCCACCTAATATAAAGTGGGACCAATATTTGTATTACAGTACAAGTCTCAAGATGCATTCCATTGTGTTTTATTGTCGAACATAAAAGTCTGATTAGTTTTATTGCTTCTTTTAGCTATTAGCCAGTTTTTATTAGTCATTTGACAAGCAATTAAATGATGTTGAAAAAAAAATTCTTGTATGGGCATAAATATTATCCCATGTCACTCGTAAGTGTGTTCTTGGTGAGTTTGACACTGACTGTAAACATGATGTAAAATAACATGAATGGTTAGCAGAGATGCATCTGTTGGAGTGACTCATTCTGTCCAGAAGCACTCGGCATAAGCAAACCTTATTTATTTAATAGCTTACCTCCTTTATGATTCTACACAGAGACCAAGTGCATGAAAGACATTTCCAAACAGGTGGAGAAATTTATAAGCCTGTTTAAATTTCCTGAGACAGGGAATAAAACATAACAGGAACTTGGACATAAGCTAAGGCTTGTTAGAAGGGTTAACGTGTTTTTTCTGTGTTTGTAGGAATGTTACGGGGTGTTGTAATGGTGCAGAGTTTTGTTTTGGGGGCTTTGTGCTTTTGCAGAAATTTAGAAAATACAGTTTTTTTCACTCCTTTTAACTCACTATAATTTCACAATTGAGGGATGCATGTGTTTTCCAGAGTATGAGTTCACACACCATCAATTTGTCAGAGACTGGGCCTATTTTGACGTGTTAAACAGTACAGACAAAACACCATTAATGCCAAAACCAGAGCTATTACATGATATTAAAGCACAGTTAAATGATTACTAAGGGCATATTGTTTATCCATCTAATCCAAGGGCAGACTGAGAGAAGAGAATGAGAAAACCGAGATCAGAGAGTACACATAGAGACAGTCATCATAATTCATTCATCATATGTAAAAGAATATGAAACAAATTGGTGCTTTCCTCATGCTTTTTTTTTCTTTTCTTTGCTTAGACTAATGTTAAGTGAAAACATTTCCAGCTTAGTTGTTTCATATATGGCATTTGGATAAATCAGTGTGTCTATTGATAAAGTTCCTTTAAGGAAGGTGAATTTTTATATTAAAAATGTTAATATAGTGATTGGCAATTCAGGTTGAATTAAGTGTTTATGGAAAGGCAGACATTAAAAACTAGATTAGGCAAGTTAGGGTAATTGTATAACGATGGTTTATTCTGTAGCCAATTGAAAAAAATATTGCTTAAGGGGGCTAATAATATTGACCTTAAAATGGTTTTAAAAAAATTAAAAACTGCTTTTATTCTAGCCGAAATAAAACAAATAAGACTTTCTACAGAAGAAAAAATATTGTAGGAAATACTGTGAAAAATTCCTGGCTCTGTTAAACATCATTTGGGAAATATTTGAAAAAGAAAAAAAAATTCACAGGAGGGCGAATAATTTAGACTTTAACTGTATATATAAAATAAGGCTACTGAAGACAGAGCAGCATAAAAGCCCTGGTATATTTCATATGAAAAAACCTGAAATTACGTAATTTTGAACAAAATCTGGCCAAAACACAGTTCTTTTTGAGTTCCTTTTGGCAGTTCGAAACAGCCCACCAAAGCAAAGTTTTTGGGGGAATTCGACGATATTACTTTTCCTTCAAACAAAGAATGAAAAAGAACTTAGTTTGAAATATACCGGAGCCTTAACACTTTTAAGCTTGTAACATAACACAAGAAAACAATGGACAAAGAACAAAGTCAGGGCTTAAACACAGGAGTGAATATAAACATGAGAAGACAAACTACGGAAAGGACAATTGGAACAAAGGGAACTTGGTCAAACAAAACATAAGGGAAACATTACAACTAAACAAAACATAAAATACATGTGACATTCACATTACAGGATAATGAGAGGCTGGTGAAGGGCAGAACACTGGAAAAGGTGCTGAGGAGAGAAACCAGACTTATGGAGATGGAGACAATTTTGGTGTACCCCAAGGCTAAGACAGAGAACCGAAGAGCCAGGGAGACTAAGCAGGTGTGGAGTGCCAAAGCAGAGGTATTTAATGGTGCTAAATTGATTGTTTATAGAAACAACAACAACCTCTACTTACCATCCATCCTGACCATCCAACGAGATAAAGGTAAATTCACCTACATTGGTCCTTAATCTGTGCAGAAGCAAATCAGTTTAGTTGTCTAATGCACATTATCGTAATGCAGTCAAATTTCATGTGGCTTCTCAACTTTATTTGTTTCCTTATATAGAGTCTAACTGGCTTGACAATCCTCCTCCACTGTTGCCCATGGACACTGATCAAGCCTAAAAATTGTGGACTTCAGGCATCAGAAGAATCATCAAATCAACTGTGTCGGTTCAATTGGTCCAGATGTGTCATTTACATATTTCTTAAACTGCTTTTCAATGGTCCAGAAATTAACTTGTGCGAAAATCCCGAAAGTAAGTAAAGAGAGGAGGAAAAGCCGGCACAACACAATGCTTGTTAGCATGGAGAGATGACTAGCTCACTGTATCCCCGGTCATCGTATGTTACAGAGTTTGTCAGCATCACTTCAGACAAACTTTACATTTAGAGAATGAAGCATACAGCTTGCAAACAATTTTTTAATGCACTGCAAATGCGCAAGTCACTTCAGAAGTTTGTCCACAAGCTAGCATGGAGCCATTGCTAAAGCACTGTACACAATTACTTCCATTAATACACAGTGCAGCTGATTACAACAGCTGCATTAGTCCAAAAATGCACAGTACTTTTTGCAGTTGGGCCTGTTGAAGTTTGGATCATGTTCTCACAACATGTGAATCTATTCAGTGTGTTTTTTAAAGCCTACAGAGACCACCTCTTCAAGCAGGTCTCAGTACGCTTGTTTGTTCTGCCTTTGATCTGCACTCAAGTGCAATTACTGCACTCACACATGCCCAAACCAACCGCACCAAATGGGAAACAAATTCTAGAGCAGGTGTGACCAACCCTGTTCCTGGAGATCTACCTTCCTGCAGATTTTAGTTGCAACCCATATCAAACACACCTGCCTGTAATTATCAACTGCTGTTATGGTCCTAATTAATTGCTTTAGGTGTGTTTGATCAGGGTTGGAGCTGAACTCTGCAGGAAGGTAGATCTCCAGGAACAGGGTTGAGCACCCCTGTTCTAGAGCAATTCAACCAAATTAAATGAGGTAGGTGTGAAAGCACCGTAAGTTCCTAAGAAAAGATTCAATATGTGTACAGTAGGTGGGCCATTGCTCATTTGGACACCGAACAACATGTCAAAAGATGAGAAGATCTTATTTGTTTCATTGGAATGGTGCTGGGTGGCACGGTGGCTCAGTGGTTAGCACTGTCACCTCAAAGCAATAAGGTCGCTGGTTCAAGACGCGGCTGGGCCAGTTGGCATTTCTGTGTGGAGTTTGCATGTTCTACTCCCACAGACCAAAGACATGCGCTATAGGTGAATTGGGTAAACAAAATTGGCCGTAGTGTATGAGTGTGTGTGTGAATGTGAGCGTGTATGCGTGTTTACTTTGTTCCAGCCGGAAGGGCTGCGTAAAACATGTAAAACATATGCCGGAATAGTTGGCGGTTCATTCCGCTGTGGCAACCCCTGATAAGTAAGGAAATAGACAAAGGAAAATGGATGAATGAATGAATGAATGAATGAATGAATGAATGAATGAATGAATGGAATGGTGCTTTTCACTAATGTGAACAAGACAATGCCAAATCTATGCTGCTTGCACACTGGACAACTTTTAGAGCAGGGGTCAGCAACCCTGTTTCTGGAGAGCTACCTTCCTGCTACCTTCCTGATTTCAGTTGCAACCCTTACCAAACACACCTGTCTGTAATTATGAAGTGCTGCTTTAGGTCCTAATTAATTGGTTCAGGTGTGTTTGATCAGAGTTGGAGCTGAAATCTGCAGGAAGGTAGCTCTGCAGGAGCAGGGTTGCTGACCCCTGATTTAGAGCAATGCTGCCGGGTAACTTTGGGCAATCATTTCGTCAATGGGCAAAAAAAGTGAGACACAGGGCAGCTAATTAGGACAACTGGATACAGATACAATTCTGTTGTCCCCTGCCCCCTGGAAAGTAACCATTGTTTTAAGAGAAATTGCCATTAGAAATCGAATTATTTTGTTTCCCTGATGGTTTGAATGGCAGCTCAGACATTTCCTGTGGCTCGACAAGGAATGCAGATTTCTGTCATTCCCTGAATTAACCAATCACATCACTTCACACAACTCTTGCTTCTTGTGAGAGCTCATTTTGTGTCTTGTTCAAAAAGAGAAATACAAGTCTGTAAATCTCCTCCGTTTCCCACCCACCGTGTTTGATGAGTTCCACCACTGTACAGAGGGTAATTTCATTTTCTATGGTGATTTTAATCTCTTGTTAGGTCTTAGGTTTAGGCACAGCACTGGCAGTAGTAAGGAAATTGACATAATCCTCAGCACACTTGTCAAATGTGTCTGGCTGCAGGGTAGTCTTAGAGAGCAGGGGGTGACGAGACGTAGAGTCTTCTGTATGATTGTTTCCTGACTCGAACTGAACAGCGACACAGTATGATTGCAACCAGAGACTCCGCTGCTCTACCCTGACAGGTGGCTTTCATTTTGGATTGTTGAATATCCACTCCAGGGGCTTGTGATCAGTTATTAAAGTAAACTATGTGAAAATGTGAACATCCCCAGATAATGACCAAAGCCTCTCTTTGATTTCTTTCTTTCTTTTTTTCTTTCTGACATTTAAAATTGTTTGTATTCTATCCATCTTGAGATATCAGAACTGGATTTCCTGAACCTTATCTCTGACATACAGTTGAAGTCAGAATATATTTATGTATATATTTTCCCCCCAATTTCTGTTTAACAGAAAGAAGATTTTTTACTCATTTCTAATAACTGATTCCTTTTCTCTTTGCCATGATGACAGTACATAATATTTTACTAGATGTTTTTTCAGGATACTAGTATTCACTAGCTTAAAGTGACATTTAAAGGCTTAACTAGGTTAATTGAGTTAATTGGGCAAGTCATTATATAACAGTGGTTTGTTCTGTAGACAATCTGAAAATAATATTGTTTAAGGGGGCTACTAATTTTGAAAATAAAACAAATAAGACTTTCTCCAGAAGGAAAAATATTATAGGAATTACTATGAAAAATTCCTTGCTCTGTTAAACATCATTTAAGAAATATTTGATTTAATCACAGGAGTGTAACTGTAGTATAACTGTAGTATAAGAACATTGACTGTTTTCTTACGTCATCTTTAATGTCTATAGCTAGTGGAAAATTGCCAAACCCCCATAACACCCCCATAACTAATCTTCATGCACAGTAAATTGGTGATATGCAGGTAATATCATGGTTCGCTTATTTCCTTATTGCCAGTGTAATGTTCACATCTGAAGCCCAAATTTTACAAACATTTTGTTCTGTAACACAGCACATTAATTCCATGCATCACATATGCTGCCAAACTCACTTCTTTTCTGGACGTGTTCTAAAACTCCTTAAAAGTGCTTACCTGCCACCTTGTGCCTACAAATTCTTCTTCTTTTGAGTTTAATGCTGATTCGCAAACCAGAAATAGTGTATTTCCGCCACCAACTGTCGTGGAGTGTAATTGTTGACATGGAAGGAAAAGAAAATCATAGAGAACGTATTTGGTGCTCTCCAGAAGAGCCTGGGTTGGAAATTGCAATCAATTCAGATGAGTATACATGTCAATCTAGCCCTAAGCTAGCTCAGATTCTAACCCTAACCATATAGTAAGTACATATAGCTAATTAATATTACTCAGTAGTTAAATTAATAGTTACACTGTAATAAGGACACCTTAGAATAAAGAGTCATCAAGATTTATGGGCAACACTTTACTTGAACGGGTGTTCAGAAGACTGCCATGACACTTTTATAATGATGACATGTCATAAATGGGGAGATTTTATGCATGTTTATCACAACTGTCATTAAGTGTTATTCATGCAGTTATGTCATTTTAAGTGCAAAAGTGACATTGTTTGAGATAGCTTTGTCATGACAAATCAAATCACTTTTATTGTCACATCAGCAGCAGCACGTGCACTATGATGAGTGAAAAGCTTAGAGAGATGAGTGAAAAGCAACTTGACATTATCAAGACAACATAACTTGTCATAAATCTGTCATAAACCTGATTGTCATGAGGCATTATATTTGTGTCACGGAGATTGTTTCTGATTGTTACTTTTTTCAAAGGAACAAACTGAATTTGTCATTAAAATTTCTAAGTAAATGCTTCAATACTGTATTAAATAAATGTATAACAGTGTTATTAATATTTATTAACATTTAATAACATTTAATGACATTCATTTTGCACCAGTTGATGTCAAGAAACATATTAATGATGCTGTTATACACAATTACAATGACCATAATGTTTATGACAGATTTATGACATGTTATGTTGTCTTGGTAACGTCAAAGTGTCATGACAGAACAAATAAAGGTTGTGATGTATTTGTTTATGTCAAGTTGTCATGACAAAGACATCTCAAACAATGTCATCTTTGCATTTAAAATGACATAACTGAGCAAATGACACTTAAGCGTTAAGACTGAAGTCCTTAAAAATCATAGTTACATACACATGTCATGTCATAGGTATAAAGGTGTCTTATGAGCACCCCCGTCAAGTAAAGTGCTTCCTGTTTATGTAACAGCACACTTGGTTGAATCCTTCATAACATGAGTAGCTTTTCATCAGGACTTTCAAACTAATTCCTCTTTCCATACTAGAACTGTTAGGTTGTTGATGGCACAGACGCATTTGGGCTCGTGTGTGTGTGTGAGTACAGGTATGTGATTGTTTGCTCACAGCTGTGCTCTACTTGTACACACAGAGCCGGTGCGTCACTCTGTTTGTCATCCCAAATGTCATTCGGCTTTCAGTTGCCTGATTTGAGCCAACATTGCAGTAAAAAGATACAGAGAGCCCAGACTTGCTTCCTAAACTTTCAGATCAGCCTGTATTATGACCATTTCCCACTGTAAAATCACCATTACATCATCCCTAGAAAGAAAGAAAGTTGAAAACTAAACCATTTTCTCCAATTACGTTGACTCTGGACCACAAAACCAGGCTTATCTAGCATGGGTATATTTGTGGCAATAGCTAAAAATACATCGCATGAGTCTAAATGATCGATTTTTTTCTTTAATGCCAAAAATCATTATAGTGTTAAGTAGAAATCATGGAGATATTTAGTCAATTTCCTCTTAATTTACAACACTCAAAAAGCATTATTTTTGCTGCTTGTTCAAAGTACTTATTTAAAATGAGCTTAAACAACACACCTCTTGAAATTTTTTTTGGGACAACTTAATTTTTTTATGTCAAGTTAGCTTAATTTGTGTTGGGAGAACACATTAACACTTTAATTTAAGGTGACATACACTGTAAAAAAAACAAACAAACATGTAAGGCAGGCAACTAGGTGCACAGCTTTTTTAGTTGACTCAACTTAAAGGTGCAGTATGTAAGTTTGACACCCAGTGGTTGAACTAGATATTGCACTCCTGGTTCAAAACACATTTGCACTCGGCTCCTCCTCTGACGGCTCCACACACAAGCGCAGGTTGCCAGATTGACAACATCAACAGGAGTGTGCCTGACTATCGATTTAAGGCTGATTTAAACAGTGTTCTAACTAAAATCAACGGCATGCGGTAGAAGGAATATTTTCCATATTAAAAGGAGTTTTTGTCCTAACCAACACTTGAAATGTATATTTTATAAACAGCTTCAATTTCTTGCAACTGAACAACAGAAAACTATGACAATGATCACCTCAGGTACACCTCATGTGCTTTATTCAGTGTTAAATGCTAATAATGTGAGTTTGAATGTCATTTTATGTGACATTTATTGCCATACTACTGAAAGCAGCAGCAGATAGTTACCCTCAGATCTTGAAAATAAAATAAACCATTTGAAATTTAACTTCAGAACTGTGACTCAAAACCAACACATATCGGTGATTCAGCATCTACATTTAATAATGTTCAAGAGGTTTAATATGTATTCATTAGATTAGAAACCTTACAGTTTCATTGGAGTGCAGTAAGTGCACTATTCTGTGCTTCTGAATGGCTGTATTTAAATTTCTGTCGTGTTTCGTCTGGTGCAAACAGCCAAATTGCTTATCACTGCAAATCTCGTCATGTATCGTGTTGTTAGGACACGGGGTTAAAATGTAACCTGCTCACCTAATGTTTACATTCGCAATATTTATATTATTTGCTAATTAATAACCACCTCATGTTGAACTCTGAATCTGCGTCTCATTTCAGAGTCTGCTACTGTCCACCGGAGGTCGCATTTCGTTCACGGACGCATGCTTTGAGAGCCTTCCTGACTGAATGAATGAAATACGCTGCTTTCCACCAAGGCAACCCGGGGTGCTGAAATATAATTGACTAAACTGGCATTGGGCGGCTTAAAGGGACCAAAACAAAGACAGTCGTTCCGGCACGTAACAGACATTTTCAAAGCAGAATATCTGACTTCAACATTGTTTTTCTGAGAAACAAGAATGTTCACTTAGTATGTCTCCATAATATGGTATTTTTATGCTTTAGAAGAGTCAACATAGAGCACCTTTAAGCTTTAACATGGTAATACTCACTACTCTTGAGTACTTTTCAAAGGGCTATTTTTTACTCATACTTTGAGTAATATTTGCAACAGATACTTTTACTTGCACTACATTTTTGGGAAAGTAATGATACTTTTTCTTGAGTATGATTTTTCAGCACTCTTTCCACCACTGCCAATAGACAGAATCCATCCCTGTCAGATCTACGGGTCTAGAACTGTCGACCTGATGTCTGGGACGATACCAGCCTGTCCCTCAGCTACAGGCGCCTGCTCCAGCCGCGGTGCCATGAGGCTTAAGCTTTTAATCACTGAGCTTAATCCACTGGACAGCTGGAGAATCTTTACAAGCCAAACGGTGTATGATGCAGCCTGTTAGCGTGTCCTTTATCATTGTCTGATTCACAGTTATATTAGGATGGTGGGAAGTAAGCCCTTGAGACCTGGCGGAATGTCAAACCACCAAAGTCCTATTGGGATTTGATACCACCATCATGTTAAAGTGACTTACTGTGCTTTATGTGCTTTATACGTTTACTTATGTGTCTTATAGGAATAATCACACACACACACACACACACACACACACACACACACACACACACAC